>CAJVPU010000641.1:0-16297 GCA_910591775.1 Dentiscutata heterogama | reverse complement strand
ATTTTGCAGTATAGCTCTTTAAAGTTTGCTTTTTCTTATAATTTATTATAAGATTTACAATATAAAAATTAATTTTCCAAAGATCTTTTTTTTGTCAATTTCAGCCCTTTTCTCAGATCACAGCCCATATAATCAAGCTGCTAGCAGCAAATTATAGTATTCTTGGTTACAAATTTAAATTATCCCATACCACTTGCACTTCTTTAGTGATAACAAATAGTTTATTCTAGATTTAAATAATGTATAGAGAAAGCTTGTAAGCAAAATTTTATTTGTTAAATATTGTGCTCCTGCAATTAGGGATAGGTTTGGTTAGCTATAGTCAGCTATCAGTCAGCTATAATCAACTATTGGGAAGAATAAAGATCAAAAAACCTAGTAATATCTTCATGTAATCATGTCATATAATTATGTGTTTGTCTATATTAGAGTTAGTTAGGATTAGGTAATATGATAGTTTAAGCTAATTTTTTAGTACTAGTAAACAAATGATGTAATCGTATAATTTTACATGATGTAATAATCCTGGGTTCTTTGTTCTTCAAGTGTCCCTAACTATCGACTAATATTCAATTATAGCTAATAAATTACTTGTCAATTTTTTAATCAATTTTTTAATCAAACATATAAACAAGTACCAAAGAATTTTGTTTTTATATATTATATAAATATACATATTAGAGTACTCTAGCTATGGCAAATAAAGTTTAGGCCATATATTATAAACAACTAATCAAAATAATCAAAATACTGAAAATCCAATTAGCATATGAGTGGATTTGACTCTGATCACAAAAAAAATATGATTATTGCAAGACTAACTTTAATTAGTTAATTTATTAAACACAATAGTAAAATTAGAGCTTTATAAAAATAACCTGTACCTTTTTTTCTAAATATACTAGAGTTTGAAATTTTATATTTACATTTGACAAGACTTTAATTATAAAGATTTTAAAACAGTTTTTTAAGATTCTAAAATAGGTGAAACTTTTACTAGTAGCAATGCTGAAGGTTTTGCTACATAAGACTTTAGACTGTTTAAAGTTAATTATTAATTTAATGTTACTTCCCAGATTAATGCCTTCAAAAATAAACATATACATGCTAGCCAATTAAATTTTAGTATTTTCTTATATTTTTTTTTATTTTCTATCTAAAAGCTACAAATTACAAGCTTATTAGAAAGTTTTATAATAAATTTTTTTTAAAATTAACCCTGAACAAGTTATAAGAACTGCTAGATACAAAATTAAAAGAAGTATCTAAAGCTGGGTATAAGTTCTGCAGGCAGTGTTCTACATAGTTCAAACTAAGTAGATATTTTTAAAGATCTATACTTGGTTTAAATATCAATTTGGATCTAAAGTTAGAGTCCAAACTTGTATCACTTAGATTTAGGTTCAGTCTGGATTTATGCTAAAAAAAAATAATTATAGCTATTTTTATAAACTAAAAGAGCATAAAACACTATTATATAAGCCCAAAATAATACCCAATTATGTGTTATATGCTATATTAGAATGCATATTAATTTAGAATACTCATAATTGCTAATTTAAGACTATATAAGTTGTTTTGAAGTATCCAATTTTTAAAATACAATATTATAACAATATTATACTAATCTTATTATCATTTGTAGATCAAAAGAAGAAATTGCTATTATAATTTATATAATCTACTATCAGAACATTCAAAATAAAGAATATTATCTTATTTTCTATTACAAAAAATAATTCAGTAGATTTCTAATTGTATAAAAGCTCTTATATAACTAGAAATTTATCTCTAATTTTTTTTATTATAAAAAATAAATAATATATATATATATATATATATATTAAATTTGGCAGCTTTGCCAATACTTTATTAGGTTTGTAAATTTGGTATATTAAATCTAAAGTACCCAAGTAGCTAACCCACATAATACCTAACTTACAAATATTGGCTTATCTAGTTACTTAAAAAGTATCTATATATAACCTGCTATAATAAAGTTTTTTTCAAATATATCCTTCACTATAACAAAAAGGCATATATATTATTGAATAGTATTTGTGGCTTGTTAAGACTATCTAATTCTTTTTTAAAACTTTTTATATCTAGATTTAAGTAGTGATTGGACTTGTTAAAAAAAATACCACCTGGGTCACCTACAGGTAAACCTATAAGCTACCCAGGTAGAACCTGGGTGTGTTAAAAAAGCAATGCTTCAGGCGGATCCATAAATCATCTGAGTGAAAATAGAGCATTAAAGCTGTTTTCATAAATTTTGGAACAACTGAAAAAATTGCCAATGACCAAAATGATAAGCTTCAGAAGTCAGTTACTTATTGATTTTGACTCGATAACTTATCAATTCGATCATTGGCAATTTTTTTAGTTGTTTCAGAATTTATAAAAACAGCTGTAAAAATAAAATAGTAATTTTATTTGGATTGGTTAGAAATTTTATCAAAATGGATCAACTTGTAACCAACTGATTCCCATAGAGCATTGGAGGTTTTCAGATTAAATAACTGATCTATCAGTATAAAATGTAAGATTAGTAGATAATTGATTGTTATAAGCAATTTGTTGAAGGGTGTCAGATATGTCATTAGTATAAAAGAGAGGAGGGATTTGTGAGATATGTATAATAAGATTGGGAGGTTTTGGAACAAAAATAACTTTAAGTTGTAAATTAAATAAATAAGGTCAAGAGGGTTTGCATTAAAGTTAATTGATTTATCTAAGTTGAATCTGCCTAGAAATTTAGTAGCCTGACTAGTAGAGATAAGAATAGTATATTTATTATTGATAAGGTTAGAATTAAGAGGACAATTAGAGCATAGCTTGGATATTATATTGAGTATTGGGTATAGTAGTATAGGGTTAGTTGTAATATTGCATTGCTAGTGATTGATAAGTATAAGACTAGAGTTTGTTAATTGGTGACAAGCTTTGCCAATAATAGCTTTGTTATTGAATATTGTAATAAGCCATGATTTGGAGTGCTTTGGAAAAAGGCCAGTATTGTAACTATAATAGTTAGCTGGTGGCAAATTTATTTAAGAAAAAATAATACAGTTATAAGGAGAACTAATGATAGAATTTTCGAGCAGTTTGAACCATTGTGAAATTTTGCCTTTGGGCATCTTGTTAAGTTTTGAAGAGATGTGCTTCTAGTCAAGAAGACAGGAATTATTAGTAGTAGTTAGTTGGTCGAGAAAGAGAATATAGTGATGTCTTAATTGTTTTTTAAAAGTAGCATAATTAGGATGAGATGCCAGGATAAATTTAAGAGTAACAGAGCCCTCTTGAATTGTGAATAGTATAGATATACAGGGGTTGGGATGAATTGTTCAGTTAAGAAATTTGAAAAGTTGTATAATTTTAAAGTTAATTGTAAGTCTATTAGGACTATCGATAATGGGCTTAGAATAAGATAGAATGCTAGTAGAGAACCAGTGATTAAGTTGGAGTTGTTGAATATGGATTCAAGTAGATATACCGAGAAGAGTTTCACTATTAAGCCATTTAATAAAGTTAGGAATGTGGTGTTGAAGTTGGATGTTCCAGATGTTTTTAATATTGTATATCTGTAGATAGAGAAGAATACTAGTAGAGATAGTAAGACAGAGTTTGGCTTTGTATTTGACAAGGTTAATATATTGTTTAAAGATTTTGTTGCAGGATGGTTGGCTAAGAACTATATTATGAATTTTGTATTCTAGTGTGGGTATAATAATAGTATTGATGGGCAGACTACTTAAATAGGCAATCAAAAGTTGCATGTATAGCTAGTCGTACTCTCGTTAGTAATAACCAGAGAGCTTAAATAGGTAATCTCCTAGTTAGATTGCAGATATGGTGGCTAGTGTAGAACCCAGGCAGACTACTTAAATTAGATACCCAAAAGGTGTATGTGTGGCTAGTTGTATCCTCGTGAATCTGATGTAATATCGTAACTATCCAAAATAAAGCTTATGCCAATGGCCTAAGTGGTCACCTTTAATATTAAAAAAAAAAAATAAAAAAAATAATAGTATTGATAATGTATCTAGTCTGGGTATCAGTTATTTGTTTAGTATTAGCAATTTTAAAGGTATGTGAATGTAGATCATTTCTTATATAAGTATATTGGCTAAAAAAATTTTACACAAACTTTAATATATGTTATATATAAAAGTTTTTTAATATACTATTAATTTTTATAAAAATTTTAGGGTATATACATTAGGCTCTTCTAATTATAATAATCCAATTTTTGACTCCATTTTATTTAAAAAAAATATACTTGCATATATTATAAAATCTTTCTAGATTAACCAAAATTTGCCTAGATTACACAAATAAGCAAATCATTCCATCTATTTTTTAGGACAATGAAAATACGAATTGTGATTGGTCAAATAATCATATGCCTCCTAAATGCATGTGGCTCATACCTTATAACTGCATTTTCTCTTATTGGTCTCTAAGTGCACATTGTTGAAGAGCATGACTTTAAAAGTTTTACTGTATTATTCAACCACTAAGTTAATTAAAATTAGAAAAGTATTTCACAATTTCTAATATTCTATGTAGCTACAATAGATCAAAAATATTTTTTTACAATTACTTTTGCTAAGGATTTTTTTCTTCTACAAATTTAAATTATGCAGAAGCTTCAAGAAGTCATGCTTTGTTCTTTCTCTCTCTGGTTTAAGTCAATTACTCTGAAGATTTATGAAGATGCAACAGTATTTTATTATATATTACTGTAGTTAACTTTTTCTAAGTGTATTTTATTGAAACCAAGCTTTTAGTGCATGTATTTAGAAAATAATTAAGAACAATTGCAGTTATAGAGACCAAACATATACATAGCCAGAATTTAAGTTGTATTTATATAGTGTTTTATTTAAGAAGAAGCTATATTTGGAGAAGTTGCATTTAAAGAATGTTGGCTATACTATGTATTTTTTTTTCGTTGATCCAAGGCTAATTATATGAAAAACAATATATTTTATGAATTTTGCTAATATTTTTTTTTTCTCTTATTCAAGCTAGTTATATAGCTATAAATCGGTAAATCACGCATGTTCAATAAATTTCTTGTAGTATAGGTGGCACTTATTTTGAATCAATTGTTTAACTATTCATTAATAGTATCATATATATAGATGCTGGTGAAATATAGTAAAATATGGTGAACTAATTTTCACTATTAGTGAAATTGGTAGTAAATTGGTGAAATTGGTGAAATTAATTTTACCAGCATCTATAGTTATATATACTCCAGGAGATCCTTTTCAACTATGATTAGTATATTGACAACTTGGGTAAAGAATCTGCTCTTAAAAATATTATTTATTGGTTAATTTAAAACCCTTGTGAGTAGTTACAGCATGTAGCAATTGTAAAAAAAAGATGCAACTAGAACATATTTAGCCAAAAATAAGTACTGTGTAGTGCACCCTAATGAAAAATACCCCAGCCAACAGTATCCAGATACTATAAGATAATAATTTGGGCTATTGACTTTTAAATACCTTAGAGAAATAGAATTAATTGCCTTAAGAACAATTGTAAAAATAAAATTTATATAAATAATAAATCGATTTTTATTTATTTTTTTTTATTATTTTTTATTAAATTTTTAATAAACTAATAATAATGATAATGATCATTATCATAATCATTATAAGTACATCGCTGCTACCATCATAAATAATTATCAACATTTTTACTAAGTTCAAATAAAAATTTAGTAATTCAAGAAAACAAGACCTTAATGCATATGTGACTTTTTACAATTTTCAAAAACTCTTATGAATTTCTCATGTGAAGGTTTTTAAAACAAAACTTTAATGTGAATAGACTTTTTATAATTTTTTAAAACCTTAACGATTTCCCACATATGAAGATTTTTCATTCTATTAAATAAATAATACTTTATTGAGAACTTATTCCAGACACTTATTTTATATAAAACAAATCTCAGCCTTGAATTAAAGTATATGAATTTTGATTTCAAGCTTATAATATGAAACTTTTGGCAGTTCTTTGAATTTAAGAGATAATTTCTAAAATGCAGATTGTAGAACAAACCATGATAATCTGAGAAACGTGACTAACCAATAGGTTGATTGCTGTTAAAATATGCATTTTTATAGGCTGTATTTGTATCTATTAATCATGTCTCTAAGTACAAATGTGATGAATAGAATTAGTATATTATATCTTTTATTAATAGCTGTTTTCTTGATATCTAATAATCATTAAATGATAAAAATTATTAGCGATATATTTCAAGTTCTAAAAATTAACCCAAGACACTATCAAACCACTAATAATATTCAATTTAGTATTATTTCAGAATTGATTCATTACATTGTTATAGAACAAATTAGTTATTATTTCATTATTTTATTATTTCATTATTTTATTAATTATTATCTTAGAATATTATTATCTTGTATTATTATTAACATATTGCTTAGTTGCTTAGTTGCTTAGTCACTTAGTCACTTAGTCACTTAATCGCTTAACTATATAGTCGCTTAGTCGCTTAGTTGCTTAGTTGCTTAGTCGCTTAGTCGCTTAGTCGCTTAGCTCACAGATATATAAACCCCACTAATTTCTCCAGCATGATGGAAATTGGTTTTGATTGGTCATCGATTTTGATCATCAGATAGAATATGATTGGCCAATGAATCGTAAATCATTATAAAATTCCTATTAGTAATATAGCAACTTTTAAAGTAACTTATGTAATAAAAAAATTTTTTTTATTAGTACGTTCTTCATACCCTTACGGGTCTTTTAAAACTTTCAGATCAAGTTAGATCAAGTATTTAAAGGTAGCTGGCTTATACGTGAAAGGTGACGAAGGTATGAACGCTATAGTAGTTACTTTAATTTCTACAACTTAGAAGGTAAGAAATTTAGTGAGATGCACTTATATAATGCTTTATTAACATTTATCTACATCTTCTAATGCATTTTGTAATTTTAATACATCTCTTTCATCTCTTTCTTGAATAAACTCATGCTCCTCTGCGTCATCTTCTGTCTCTTCGGGATCTTGTGATCCTTCTTCAATTCCATCCTCCTCGGTAATATTATTTGCTCCTTTTTCAAGTCTTTTTAAAAATGAATTAACATTTTTGTATATTCCATTCTTATAGTACTGTTCACAATGTCGGCATCCATATTCCATCTTGTCATAGCAGTGCCAGTGAAAACCGTGACCACAAATCAAGACAGTACCACCACCTTTTTCACTCAATGAATCAAAGCAGTCATCACAAAGTTCTTGTAAAGGAGGAACGCTTGTACTATAACCTGTAGGTAAGAACATAGTATCAACCTCTTCATTTAAGACAGCAAGCTTGTATTTTAAAATTTTTTTTTCTTTTTTTCTTATTTTTTCTATGATTTGTCTGTTATACTACCAACCGTCTTAATATGGTAGAACACTTGGCGAAAATAATCCAACAAAAATAATGATGTTTTATTTGCCAAATATTCTAGATTAGAGGGCGTATATGGATACCTTTTTTTTGTGTGGAATGTTTCTTTAAATGGCGATTCTTTATTTGCGTCTATTTTTTTTTTTTTTTTTTTTTTTTAAAAAAAAAATAATTAATTTTATTGATTAAATTATTTTAAATAAAGTTTTTTTATTTGTTTTTTTTTTTACCTAAAACACAAGCCTGTTTAATAATAGTATCGACGCTATCACCGGAAGATGTATTTGCCCGTATTTTACTATGGAAATTTTCAACGAAATAATCGTTAAAATTTACCAAAAACATTTTAATTACATCTAATATTGGATGTTCTTTTTCTTGCCAATAAAAAATATCAGACAAGAACACCAGAGATGCCTTATTGTAGTTTTTACGGTTCCAACAAAGAGCAAAAGTCCATATTCGGAAAACCGTTTCAACGTATTCATCGAAAGAGCCTGAACGAACAAGAACCGCATATACATCCAAAGTAGCAGGAATGATATTATCAAGAAGGTCAACTAACATCCTATATTCTACATCTTTACATGTTGCTTCAAATTTAGCTAATATTTTTGCTTTTATCATTATCCATTCTTGGTAAGCAAGTTCAAGGAGGAGGTTTATTCTCCATGGTTTTGGTTTTATGCGAGAGTTTTACACTTTCCAAAAACTGCATGAAAGAGCATTTTAAAAAAAGAATAATATATTTTTAGAACTTGCTCCCGGCTGTTTAACGAAACATGAAGCGAGTCTAATATAGGTATAAAGGCATCTATAGAAGCTGGTATTCTTGTATTTTGTTGATGCAAATTAGTTAATGCCTTCTGTATAAAAAGTTGCCCGGCCAGTCAGCAACAACAGGCATTACGAAATTATTTGTACGTTTAGCGTTTTCATTTACTAAGAGAATCATCTTCAAAACATTTAAATAATCATCTAGGGAATGAAGTTGACGCTCCTTAATCTTAACTAATCGAACTTCTTCCATAGTTCTTTCTGCTTCTTTTTCTTTTATAGTATCGTCATAGCAATGAACAGTTAAAAGATTGATTTTATCGAAATTAATAAGCCCAATTCCTTGTGAAGTGGTCCATTGACTTTTTCTTTGTGAATAGGAAAGATCAAAAATTCCATGATACCGCGTAATTAAGTGCAAACAAATTAAGTTCGCATCAATATTGGTAGGATTATGGACCGAATTATTGTTGTAAATTATTGGAATTGGTGCACATTTAGTAATTTCTTTACTGACGCATGTTGAAAAATGAATAGGTGCAGAAAGAACTACGGTGTCAGGACGTCTTATTCCATGTATGTTGTGGTAATCGTTGATATTATATACGAAAAAGCTATTTATCTAATATTAAAAACATTAAAAATTTAGGATAATTATGTATTATGGCTAGAGGTGTGAACACAATGCTGTAACTTGTTGTAATTATAATAAATTACAGTATTTTTTGCCATAACTCATTATAATTACAACAAATTACGGCGTTGCATTCACATCTCTATGGCTACAGAATTTTAAACTAATTTTGTAAATTCGAATTTCATTATTATTATTTTTTTTTATATTTTTACTTATTTTATTTTTTATTTATTTATTTTATTTTTTATTTTTTTTATTATTATTTTTTTTTACTTTTATTTTTTATAATACTTACTTTTTCAACAAAGTATTTTCGAATATTTTCTGGCTGTGCAGCTACAATTTTTTTTCTGTAGTTTTCGACAGTCTTATAACAAACAGTAATACCTGCACTATGTATTGCATTAATTGCATCACACGAAGCACCTGATGCTAGTAAATATAATCCAATTTCCAAAGGATAGTTATTTACAAGTCTATTACGTATTGCTGCAATTGAGTAACATATACTAATCACTTTTTTTTTATCTTCTTTTCTATTATAAGCTGATCGTCTTTCTGGAATAAACGCGTTATAAAGCTCATCGAAGAATCCTACCAATTGTGGCTCAGCATCCTCAAGCATTGCCTGAAAACGATCTGGGTTTAATTCTAGTGTATTATTTTCTTTTCTTTGTTTTTCGTATAACACCCTAGTCATTAAAATAATTTTTTCCCCAAATGATAATGGTTTTCTAACGATTATGTTATCTTGTTTATTATTATTAGTTGATTGTACATTATTGCGATCAGGTTCAACAATCTCAAGGTAATGAGAATAACACAATTGCTTTCCAACTTCTAAATAATTATACTGATTAAAAGTGCCCTTTTCTTTTGCTTTTCTTAGAGCATATTCCGTGATTCCGCGGTATTGATTTGGTCTAATCTGGCAATTACGAACTGAACAAGGGCTGAGATTTTTTTTTGTCATGATTTGTAAAAATTTTTTTAAAATTTTAATTCTTTGAAAAAAAGCATCTATTTATTAAACAATTAATTTTTTTTTGTTACATATTACTACTTAAAATAACTTATATATTACTCTAATTAATACTACTGAACGCGTTACCCCTGAAATATTTTGTACACGAAGAGTCACCTTAATTTATTTATAAAATATATGCCCAAAAATAAATGATACATTAGGACTTTGAATAAGATCATAGATATAAAATTATTTTATGTTTCTGATTTTTGTAATATGCTATAGTAAACTTATAATTTGTTATTATATTAATTATAAACTGTCAGGATGTAGAAGAATTTATCCGCACATGTGATAATTGACCAATGATTCAATTATGATTAATATAATGTAAAAAAATTTGACCGTTTTTAAAATCATTCATAATTTAAAAATTTACATAACAAACCGACTTATACGCTCTAACAAAAATTTTTCCTTGCAAAATTTTACCGTATTAGTAATTCTTTCATAATAATCTTAAAGCTTGTCACAATTTTAATAAATGCATTGATTATCGTGTGTCGTTAATCATATGGGGGCTTTGCCTTGAAAATCAAGTTATAGAACATATGATTTACTATGTCCCATAACGTGATTTTCAAGGCAAAGACCCCATATGACAATAATTTGGCATTTTTATTGGTCAATTTATTTATATATATCATATGACATAATCACAGGTTTGGTGTAACATCTACACGCAGATCATAAATATATATTGGCCAATCAAAACCAACTTCCATCATGCTTTTACCCCTTTGATCTGCGTGACAAATCGTGACTGTTAAGAAACCACCTTCTGCGGCCTAAATAAAAATGCTCCTCATGAAATTTTACTAACTGAAACTCTATTTTCCCAACCCTAACTTAACCCTAACCAAAATTACGTTGTTTTATTCTTAGTAAAAATTACGGTATATGTTTTTTTATTATAATTTATCACGCGGTGTGACATATTCGCTATTAAATAAAAAATAGATCAATTTTTTTTTTTTGACAAATATCGTTATTTTTTTCTCTTTTCTTCTACAACATGGGATCAGAAATCCAACAAAACGCTGACGAGGTGGCATCAGCTACAGGGACAAATGACATCAACACGACAGGTAATAAATTTTAAAAGAAAGAAGGCTTTAATAGTGTGAATATATACTCCTATTTGTGTTAATGCAGTATCAGAGCCGATTTACAGCGTTAGGAAATTATTTCTTAAAATTCGTATTTATTTGTTCTTAAGGATAAAGAAAGTAACAATACAATAATAGCGAAAATTTTCCCAAATTATTTTAAAAGAGCATTATGTTTTTTTGGCTGGTAGTAATTATTCTTGCATTAACCATAATTCTATTACTTTCTACGATCCATTGAAGATATCACTCCAAGTGAGCCAATTCAAAGAACTCCAGAACAAATAGAAGAAAAACGATGCATTCTTGAACAAGTGGAATATTATTTTGGTGATAAAAATTTTCCAAAGGACAAATTTCTTAATGAACTGTGTAGCAAAGACCCAGAAAGATGTATCCTTTAACGATTTTTATCAGAGATTAATCGCTCCTTCACCGATTCACATTCCTTAACGACAATTATATGCGTTTAGGGGTCCCACTTGCTATAGTGCGTCAATTTAGAAAAATGCAGGTTTACAAAGACGACGCATTAATTGTTGAGGCGCTACGAGAATCTCCAGAAATATTAGAAGTTGACGGTTCTGGTACGAAAATTCGGAGAAAAACTCCTATTAGGTTGCCAATTCCGGAATATATAAAATCTGGACCGATGTGGAAGTCGATTTACGCAGTAATGATTTAAGTCTTTTTAATTGATTTATTTACTGACACCTCGGTTAATTTGACTCATTACATTTAACTGATTAATCAGAAAGGATTTGACACGACCAATCAGCCCTCTCAGAAATCTATTGAAGATTTTTTTAAAAAGCACGGTAAAGTTGTTAAAGTAACGGCACGCAAGAATAATGAAAAATTTAAGGTAATTTGTCCATGCTAGATCATTCAGATTAATATTTTGAATTAATTTGTTGGTTATTTATCTTTAAGGGATCGTACTTTATACAATTTGAAAAACACGAAGAAGCGAAAAAGATATCAGAGATGGATCTGTTTTTTAATGGCGTAAAATTAATAATAATGATGAAGTAATTTGGTTTTTTTCTTCCTCAATGATAGACTTTATTTTGTTTATTTGCTCTTATTGTAAACCAATTTTTTTTATGTAGGTTTGATTATTGTGAAATGAAATGCGTTGAAAAAGGGTTGGATCCTGATACCATGCGCAAACAAATACCGCAACCGCCTATTCAGAAAACCAAATCAAAACCAACCTCTAAATATGAAACTAATTGCTTATTACATTTTAAGGGAGCTGGACCTAATGTTCGTTGGGAAGACATTAAGGTACTCTAAATGTCATACGTGCTATATGTCACATGATAACATAAATTTTGTTTGCTACGATATATTAGAGTTTGGAATCAGTTTTATTTTTCATATGAAAATTAAACCTGGTTCTAAACTTTACGATATAATATTAATCATCTTTGACATATAACTGCATTTATGTTTTATATTAGACACACAGCATATATTATTTAAAAATATATTAATTTCTCGTTTGAAAATTAAATACAGGCTAAAATGGGGACAGAATACGGTAATGTGGTATTTGTCAAATTAGAACAGCAACTTAAAAGCGGAATAATCCAATTTAAGGATCCAATCGCCTCAAATGTTGCGTCTTCAATTCCAAATGACGATCTGGAATTTGATGGTTTCAAGCCTGTCTTTACAGTGCTCCAAGGTTTGTTTTATGATTTTAATTGTTTCATTTTTTTTAATTTTTTACAAAATGTGGATTTTTTTTTGTTTAGGTGAAGAAGAAAAAATATATTATTTGAATAGACAAAAAGCTGTCGAAGGAATGAAAAAGAAATCTAATCTCGCAAAAAAGAATAATGCACAAAAAAAAGTTGATGGTAAAAATGATTCCTCTGATTGTTCATCTACGTCAGTAGTAAAGGTTGAGGGTAAAGATGATGCCGGAATCACTGATTGTTCATCCCCATCAGCAGCAAATGTTGAGGGTAAAAATGATGCCGGAGTTGCTGATTGTTCATCCACATCAGCAGTAAATGTTGAAAGTAAAAATGATGTCGGAGTTGCTGATTGTTCATCCACATCAGTGGTAAGAGTTGAGGATAAAAATGATACCGGAATTGTTGATTGTTCATCCACATTAGTAGTCGGGAATAAACACAGATTAGATGACACTGCTGATGCTGAAAAGTCGTCAGAGACTAGATCGGTCAAATTGAATCTGGGAGAGGAAAGAAATGGTGCTGGAATCGTTGACTGTTCATCCACATTAGTAGTCGGGAATAAACGCAAGTTAGATGACACTGCTGATGCTGAAAAGTCGTCAGAGACTAGATCAGTCAAATTGAAACTGGGAGAGGATAAAAACGATACCGGTATCGTTGATTGTTCATCCACATTAGTAGTCGGGAATAAACGCAAGTTAGATGACATTGCTGATGCTGAAAAGTCGTCAGAGACTAGATCAATCAAATTGAAACTGGGAGAAACTGTTTCACGAAGGCCCGATAAGTAGGGTTGGTAAAGTCCTTAGGTCCGGGACTTTAGGACCTGGTCTTTAAATACAAATTTATAATAGTTTAAAAGTTTACTAAAAATAATAAATTTATTTCAATTGCAAATTTCTGCTATTGCATAATTCTGGACAGCCTATATATATATAGTATAAAGTTTTAAATGCATAGTTTAAGATCGGATTTACTAATTTTCCCTCAAGTTTCTATTGGATGATCATTCTCATCATACGAAATAAATCACTACGTATTTTTGGGGGGAAATTACAAATAAGGGCCCGAAAAATTAAGATAGGGGCCCGAATTAAAAATAATTGTAGCAGATCATAATGAAATCGGATTAAAATGAAACTGGGGACCTTTCTTGCTCATCTTTAAAGCTTATAAAACACACTTATACTCTTTTATTAATAAAACTAACTCTAAACCCTAACCCTAACCCTAAAAAATGTTTTCCAAAAAATTTTAAATTTTTCTAAAAAAATAGAAAAATTTTATTTTAATCCGATTTCATTTTAATCTGCTACAATAATTATGTATTGGGGCCCAATTTTTAAAAATTATTACAAATAAGTGCCCCGAAATTTGCGTGCATGAAAAATGAAGTAATTTAATGATTTTATTATAAATATAAATTTCGTTAATCTAATAAATCTATTTTTTTCACTTGTAGCCTAATTAAAAGCAACTTTTTTTTGTTTATTGCTACAACAATTCACTATTGCTATGTCAAATATAATTTTGCATATTGGTATAATATTTACAAAAATATAAGATGTTTGATCAGCTCTGGATAGCTACTCTATTGAATTTTCTTTACCATATAAATTCATAACTAATAAACCAAACAAGCTCCTTGTTGTCTGTCCTACACTTAATACCAGTTCATGCCTATTTACCATATCTACTAATAAATATAAAGATGATTATATTTATATTGTAAAATTAATTCAATTTGATCAAAATTACCCAATATCTATACAAATATTTAAAGCATATAGATCATATCTTAAAAGGTTTTCTGTACTATTAATTGAAGATATCACTACACTTAAACCTTATAATATTATAAACCATATTTATTTAGAAGTGAGGGCTAAAACATCATATATGACAGCATGAAGAAGCCTGGTTGCTAATAAAAAATGCAAGGCAGAAGAAATTAATATAAGTTATTAATGTATAAAACCATTACTTGATTATTTACTTATAGTAAAATTATTAACTTTTTTTGACAATCTCTTATACCAAAAAAACAACAGACTTTTTTTTTAAAAAACAGTAAACTATAATAGAAAAAAGAAGTGTAAAGCTAACCAAAACTATAAACTGGCACCTGTTATTTAGAGATAGTTCTTATATGCTACCTGTTAACAGACTTAGAGCTTATTACTTACTGTGGGAATAGCATTTGTTATTTAGAAGTAGTTCTTATATGCTACTTATTAACAAGTTCAGAGTTTATTACCTACCAACAAGAAAGGTAGCAATTTACTAGGCTCTATACATTCTACTACTTTTAGAAAAAAATATATATTTCTTAAAAAAGAGTACAAAGACTATTTTTTATACTATTACCTACTTGCTCTTTTTTTAAAATTTTTATAAAAAGTGGGCAAAACAGCTTACCTCTGTCAAAAAATCGGTATTGTTTACCTCTTCCAAATTTGGACAACCTAGTAGATTGCAACACATGTTTTGTTTACTAACAAATATGATGCTACTTCATGAGTTTAGACCCTCAGTTAAAAAAAACACCCAAAAACTAGAAGATAATTAATTAGAGTAACATATCTGAAAAGAGTTTTAAATATTAAGGTGAAGCTTTATAACTGAAATATATTAAGAAGTTGCAATTAGTATATAATTTTTTAGCCTTCATCAACAAATTTAATAAAGTGTAATATTGCACAATAAATTACGCTAAGTAAAAAAGGCATAATATTACACAAAAAATTGCGCAATATTGTAAAATATATAAATACAAAATATTATTCAAGATTATTATAAAATATAATATAAAATATTGTAAAATATTTTGTAATATTTTGCACAATATTATAAAAGAAATATTTCAAACTAATTTGATTAATATTAAATAAGATTAAAATAATTAAAATTAATTGAATACAGTCAACTCTGAATATACCAAACCTGCTTATATTGAAATCGGATTATAATGAAATGGATTTGGCAGAACAGATTTTTTATAATAAATTAGACTGGTTATACTAAACTTAAATAGTAAATTTTTATATACTGTATCTGAACTCCTTTTTACTAGCCCAGAACTATATATACATATTTTGATATAATAAACTATTATATAATTTCATGGATACGCATATATACAAAGTAATGTAATTTGAAATATTTCGAAAAAAATGAATAAAAAGCAAAATTTCAAGTAAAATTCTAAATATTTCTAAAAACATTTTAGTTTTGTAAAAATTTTTATTTGTTAGTTTTATATACCGAACAGTTTGGTATAAAGAGAGTATATTTTATAACAAACTTGCTCTATACTGAACAAAAAAGGTCCAGAATATACAGTCTGGTATATCCAGAGTCAACTGTATTAATAAAATTTATATTTTTGAAAAATCTAATATTCTATCTACTATTTGATAAAAATAAAATAATTTGAAATATTTTAAATTAAATCACTTTATTTCGCAATAAATAAATCTACAGTATTATCATAGATAGGATAATTATAAAAAAAAAAAATATATAACAATTATTTAAATAATTTAAAATTATTTAAACTAATTCAAAATAATTTTGAATCTATTTTTTATATA
>CAJVPU010000640.1:0-16301 GCA_910591775.1 Dentiscutata heterogama | reverse complement strand
TGCTTTTTATTTAACTTCGTTTGCAAAAAAATTTTTTTAAAAAAATTATTATTATTTTTATTTGATCTAAAAGATAGGGTTGCGATTTCAGTAATTAAGTATAATAATATAATGAATTTATAGCTATAATATAATGAATTTATTGCTATATATTCTTTTTTTAAAATCGATTGTACCAACGATCTTGAAACCTTTTTCAAGTTCAATATTCAAAAATATCTGACAAACTGTTAACCAGGTTACTAAGGATATTCGGAGATAAAACACTAGAGTTTTTATATTCTTCAAGTTCTTTTAGAATCTCTTCTTCCACATCTGTATGTATACATCTTTGAGATGTGGATCCTGAAGGTTCAGATAATAATTGTAAGTCTTCATTAGTCACTTCAGCTTCCATGTCATCACATAGCTCTGTTGATTATAAAACTATTTCTATCATCATGTTATCAGCTTCTCTTGAACGCTTCTTACTTTTTGGCATACTCATAGGTATTATATCCAGTATACCTTATCCTTTCTTTACTTGTACAGCAGTTTTATGAATATCCTGCTCAACAATATTATTTAATCTATTGATGCCTTTTTCGTAGAAGGCAAATATCTATTGATAACTCTTATTTGTTAATTGTGTTGTTTTTGCAAATAGGGATAGAATTTGGGTTGCTGGCTGCTAAATGCTAATTTTAGTTTATTAATTAGCTTTCATAGAGCTTTAAGATGGCCTTTAACTGATTGTAATTTTTTGTTTACTACTTGACCTTCAGCAAATTCAAAAATTAACAAATTAAGCTGATCGTATCCAGCTTGTGCTGCTTTCATATTTAGCTTTAAGTTTTCTAAATCTGTTGCACAACCAGTCAAATTTTTCTTAAGAAATTTCACTCCATATGTTTCTAGAGACTCATTATGAGCCAAAGATTTTCCTTCCTGTATTAAATTAACAGAAGATACAGATTAAAGATCTTGAAGAAATTGTAGATTACTTCAAAGATCTGATAAGAATCGAGTGACAGATTCAGTATATCTATATTTTCTTGTAGCAGGGAATAAAGGTGCAAATGCCATCAAACTATGCATTTGTAGATCAAAATTTGCCATTCGAATGCTGAGCTTATGTAATTTCAAGTATCCTGCCTACTGGTAAAAATTATACCACACTTTTAAAAGATTATTGTCTTCTTTATAAATATTATTAATAGAAATATTTTTTTTCTGACAATATTGATGAATCACAACTCCTACTACCACCCAAATAAATTCAATTACCTGAAATGTTGACTGATAATCAACAACTTTTGCAAATTTATCAAGAAATTTAACACCAAGTTGTGTAGCAAGCCTGAAGAGTCTATAACCCAAAAAGGCAGCACTTAATGCACTACATATTGCTTTGTTCATATGCCACTGTTCTAAAATGCAGTGCACTGTTTGCTCTTCGCTCTTGTAATCTTTTATGTGATGATAAATTGTTTCATTGTATACCAAGTTTAATATACCATTTTCCATATATCTGAAATTATCCAAAAACTTATCGATAGCCTCATAAATGTGCTTATTCTCACTTGGTGCTTTTTCTAGTTCAAGAATTACAACATTTGGAGGAGCTACAAAAATTGCTGGGTTGATTTTATCTCTAATAGCTGTATCAATATTTTTAACACCAAACTCTGACCCTTTACAAATTAATTAATTAAAAATCATATCTACTTTTGTTTCCCATTCTTCCATAAAAGAACTTATGCCAAAGAGATCGTGATCTTCTATTAATTCTGTATTTGAGAAGTCAAATTCTAAACATTGAAATTGAAAGACTATCCGCACTGTCACATGAGCAGTAGAATGAATCGCATCGAAAATATTTCTGTATTGAAAGGTTTTATCTTTTGTATCAATATTGTCTATAGCTGCGATATTTAAAATATTTGAACTTGTATCGAGCCTTGACTGAGGTTCTACAGCTAATATTCTTTTTTTTTGGGTATGTACTTCATAATCTCTAGCATACGATGCTACCTGAACTGTGTAAAGAATTTTGTACAAAACCCTAACATTTTTGGTCATTGGCAAAGAGAAGAGAAAATATGTATAAACCATATTTTCTAATGAGGAAAAGCAATGGTAAGTATCAAAGATAAGAAAAAGATAGAGATTAGATAGATTTTTTTTGTATCTAACCGTGGAGGAGGCATAATTTTTTCTTTTCTTTTTCTAGCTAATCTCATCAATTTTTTTTCTTTTATAGTAGTAGCTAAGCCCGCAAAAAAGTTGACAAGAGATGCTAGCATGGCTTTATAGTATTCTTCTAACAATTTAGGCTTTTCAAGCAATGATAGTCTTCTTTCAAGTTCAGACTGTTCTTGTAATATAGAGTTAGCAAGCATATTTCTAAGAGCTTTACATGTGGTGGTTTTTAATAGTTCTTGTTCTTTAATTTTAATTTTTCTAACAGCAAATACTGTTTTTATTAAAAAATAACTTAGAATTTAGAAGATACACTTGTGGTACCTGGCATTTTAGATACATCAGTAGTGATACTATTAAAAAGGGTAATAATTTTTTTTAATAGATCGACTTTTGTAGATTCTTGCCCCGACTCGGCAGTTTGTTCGATCCACCTGGCAAAAAACTTTAAAGAAGATGCAGTATTAGCTTTGTGTTGTCCTTGTTCCACACACAAAACTTTTTTTTAGCTGAGTCTGTAAATGATCTCCATGCGATACAAAACAGTTGCACAAATGAATCGAGGTTTATCATTATCAAGTAACTTTTTTGATAAACTATTATATTCAGTAATTGCTGAGCAGTTGAATGTGCCATGACATGGAGCCTAAATTATGCATCCGCATACTTTTTATCTATGCAATGAGCATGCTTTACCTCTTGTAAAGAAATACTTGTATTTATTGCAAAAGAAACAATAATGTAAGTTTATATTGCTTTTGCTAGATAGGTATCCCTTCTTTATACCACCACCATGTACAACCTTATGATCATAATTGAAATGATTTGAACAGATTTTTAACTTTGAGGTATTATTTCCAATTTCTTGTATAGCCAGAGAATCAATTTCCCATGTGCCAAATAATTGATTCACATAGATATCAGCTGTTCTGCTACACCTTTGAATTGTGCTTGGTTCATCATTATTGTTAATAATAGGGCAACATGTTACTTTGGTAGAGTTATTTGAATAAGGAGGTATTTCAATTTTTTCTAAAAACATTTTTGTTTTATTATAATCTTCAGAGAATTCATGATCACTTTTCAATTGATCCAGTTATTTTTTTTTGCAAAATTTTCAACGAATTCAAGTCAAAAACAAGAGATTCTTTATCTGAAACTGCTTGTTCAATATTGATATCAGATTCTTGATTAAAGTCGTCTTAAAAATCGAATAAATCTTCAAATAAGTATTCCATGTTTTAATTTTTGCTGTGTTTTTTTTTTTTAAAGAAAGGTTGTAATTATTAATGAAGCTTGAGAGTTTAAGATGTCTTTTATAGACAATTCGACTATGAAACTAATATACAATAATTAGACCATATTTTAGTAGTAGATTAAGGCTGAGATTGTCGAGATTACTATGAGATTGCCAATATAACTGAGATTATAATGAAATATATTTTATAGAAATAAAAAGAACAAACAAATACTTATAATACAGTAATAGTAACGATTATCTTTTCTAGAAAATTTATTTTATTCAACTTTAATAATTATATAATTGTACAAATTTAAATATATTTAATAAAAATTTTTATATTTTATTTAAAAAGAATTTATTTCAATAATAATTATCTTTAA
Organism: Dentiscutata heterogama; assembly: GCA_910591775.1. Taxonomy (NCBI): domain Eukaryota; kingdom Fungi; phylum Glomeromycota; class Glomeromycetes; order Diversisporales; family Gigasporaceae; genus Dentiscutata; species Dentiscutata heterogama. The sequence goes on along the minus strand of CAJVPU010000640.1, from coordinate 12,497 downwards.
TTACAAAGTACATAAATTTTAAATAATAATATATATTTGTACCCATGACTAAAAATATAATTTGTAATACATCTTGATCACACTATAATATGCATTTTCTAACATAATCAGCTTTCTTTATTAAGCTCAATTTGTTATTAGTTATAGAAATAGAGAAAAGAGAATAGAAAAAAATAAAACAACCACTTTTATTTTCTTGATCATTATAAAAGTTGACTATAATAATAAGTTAGTTCAGCAAAAAAACCAAAAAAACTTTTGCATTTCATTATTGTTAAAGCCATTACCATATTATATAATATGAAACAATGAGCATCTTTAGAGACCTCATTCTTCTCAGATTTATTTTGTATTGTATTTTAAACTTGCAAATAATAAAGAAATCAACTTTCTGAACAGTCAAAATACATGTCATAAATGCAGTTTTCTTTTTAGAAACTCTTGAAATAAATGATTGAAAGTAGGTGACTGTTGCAATTTACTATAAAAATTGAGCCCATCATATACATGTCAATCACTCAAATTTCATAGTAAAAAATTTACCCTGTAATCTGTATGAAAAATTGTGTGACTAATACACATGTATATATGTACATATATACATGTACTGTATATATCAGTTCATTCAGCTATAGTTAAGTTAAAGGTGGCTGGATTTGTATTGCTAGTTATTTCTATAAGGATTAAATCTTTATATTCAGTCATCAGAAAGTTTATTGTTACAAGTATAACTTGAAATTTATTTGTTTGTCATATTTTTATCTGATAAGCTTTTCCACTATTGTCATACTTCAGGTTATAATAGTAATATTGTTTTTTAAGCTTGTTTATTATAGTTTTTAGTAATTTTGAAAGATCAATTACTTTTGGGTATTTTTCTAAAATTGTTGCTACTTTGGCTCAGTCAGTTTTTTCAAAAACTAAGAGGTACTTATATACTTTCAAAAGGTGGTCAAAGTTTGTTAGTTGTTTTTCTATTCATTTTAATAAGGGCTATTTTCTTTTGTATTTGAGTTTTTAATAGTCTCTCCCTTTGAATTTGTCTTGCAGTAATAGACTCTTTGTCTGTTAAAATTTTTTAATATTCTTCCATAGTTAGGGGTGTTAATTCTTCTTTTTCATTTACTTCAGCTAATACTTGTATAAATACTTTTCTTAGATTTATTATTTTATTCTGGTGTATTGTTTTTATTCAATTTATTTGTTCTAACAAGAAATAATCTTCAGTTCTTTTAAATATATAAAAAAGGTTTTATTGTATCATTGGTACTATTGCTTGTGTCATGATTCTATTTGGTAGGTTATATGGGTCTTGTTTATCAAGGTATGCTAATAGTTCTGGATTTGAGTATATTCCTGAGTTGTTTTGTCACTGGTCCTTTGGGTTTCAAAATTCCTTAGATTGGTATAATTCTTGGTTTAATAGTTCTTCAAGATATACATTCTTGTTCCCAAATCTTTGTATGATAGTTTTTAAAATTTTTTCAAGTTTGTCCTTCAGGTTTTCAATATTTTTTACTTATACTTATTTCAGTTCTTTTCTTATAGACTTGTTTTAAATATTTTTTATAACTTTCTAGTTTGCACTGTCTTTCAAATTCTTTATTTGATTTTGCTACAAATGGTCTAATGGTTTGGTTATATTTCTAATTGATCATTTTTGTATATTTCTTATTTCTGATATAATCTAGAAGTAGTCATCATTTTCATAGCAATTGTATACAGTTAGATTTTCTGTTCTAATATTATACTTGTGTAAATTACTTCTTCAAGTTCTAATTCAAGGTTGTGAATTAGTAGTTTAAGTAAGTTTAAAGATTGTTTAGTAGTTAGGGGTTTAGTTTATTTGTTGTTCTGTATTGTGTGGTTTGCTATTAAAACAGTAGTATTTTTCAAATAATAATATTAGATTTGGGTATTTCCAATGCATTATTTAATTTTTTAATATTTTTTGTGTTCAGTTTTGATTTCTTCAAGTGTTTTCTTATCAAATTCTTTTTCTATAGAGAATTCTATTATTATATGATAAATTTTTCCTACTTGTGTAGTAAGTTCTTGTTAAAAAGTCTATTTTTGGTTTTCTTCATTCTGTTGTTTGGTATATACCCATGATATTTTAAAAAATTTATGTCTTTAAACTAAACACCTGAGTCACTTAAAGAGTGTTAGAGATTTTGATATTGTATTATGTAGTAGTTGTGATTAAACTCTATAGCTATCATAGCAGTACAAAAATCTCATTTTTGGTAATTTAGCTTTGCAACTATGATAGCAGTACAAGGACTTTATATTGTTATTAGGTTTTGTGGCTGCAATAGCAATGCAAGAAATTCAGTTGTGATTAGTCTCTATAGTTGTTACAGGCAGTGCAGAAACCTTGCCACATATTATAGTTAGGCTTCATAGCTGTGATAGCATAAATTAATCAAAATTCAATTAAATAGAACTAACAATATATTTTCATTCTTGCTAAATATGCTAAATATATTGCATAATTTAAAAAAAAATTTGAACCAAAAAAAAGCTTTTATATAATCTACTTTAACAATACCTTATTAAAAAAACAAAATAATAATAATCTTTTTCTGCTAAATTATATATAATATTGTCAATGCATATTTTATTTCAATTTTGTTATTTACAAATTGAAAATATGGAAACCTATAAAGCACAGAACAATTGATGAAGTACAAGACAAAAAGTTTTATTTAAAAAGATTTTACAAACACATATATGTACAATAAGTAAATGCAGATCTATCTGATAGAATTTAAATAGTTCTAATCACTATAGCTAATTACTTGATAATAACTGGCAAGATATGCTATAAAAAAATATTTAAAAATTATAAAGTTTAACTAATAAGATACATAAGTGATGAATATAAAGTTTCTATTATACATATATTTTTAGCATGTAAATTCAAAATAAAGTTTTATAACAATGCATATATTGAATTATTGATAATTTAACTTATTGAATTTCTATAAATACAATAAATTTTTATACAAAAATCCTTTTTGCTTTAGTCTCAAACAAAATGTAGCAAATTATGAGTAAGACTGCAGCCAATTAAAAAGATGCCTAACACTAATCATAAACTTTATTAGAAATAATCTGCTGCATATTGACAATCTATTAGGAAAAATTTAATTTATTTATATGCAGTTTGATTTTAAGAAACAGTAAAAATTATAATTATATCATTTCTACAGCTTTATATTGCTTTGATGATAATGTGATCAAACTCAAAAGTTTAATTAAATGAATAAGTGAGCATAAAATATACAGAAGAAAAAAAAAATTAAAATTGTGAAGATAAATATTTATTTTTATTGAAAAATTTACTACAAATAAAATTCTTTTATTTATTAATATGAAGTTTTTTTTGCACAAAAGTAATCTAAAAAATAAATATAGTAAATTAAATAATTTAAAAAAAAACAGTAAGTAAATAATTTTATGTTGTGATAAAAAAATTAAGATTTAATTTATTAGAAAGCAGAAATTAGTGATCAAATAAATATAACAGTGAATTTTCTTGCATAAATCAATATTACAAGTTTGTTTTCACGTAAAAGTTTAAAAATTATAAATACAACCCGAATATGATAAAAAATTTTTGGGGCTTGATCAAATCTAAATAAATAAAGATAGATCTAATAAAATTTTTCTATGGAAATTTTTTCTGCTTTAGAAAGATCACTAAAGCCTTATACTTACGTGATTTTGAGGTTTTTGATTATAATTAGGGTTAGAGTTAGTTTAAGGTTAGAATTAAGGCAGTTCTATGGGTAAAATTACTTTTACGGCATTTTTTATTAGTACACCAAGGCAGGTTTAGACTGCTATTTTTTGTATTATTGCTTTTGATTTTTTGGCATTTTTGTGATAATTTGTATAAACAAAATTTCATAATTTTAATTGGCTGATCTATATAGAAAAAGTCACATAGGTTCAAGGCTTTAGCAAATCCCTGCTTTAGTCTAAAAGAAAATGTAGCATATCACAAGTAAGATTGCAACCAATAAATAAACTTCGAAATGCCAATCATAAACTTTATTAGTGAAGATCTGCTGTATGTCAATAAAGAAAGATTAGAGAGGGTTAATTCTGCAGTAAAGTTATTTATCAGATGGTTTATTTTTCTAAGAGTACTTATTAAAAAGAAAAGAATACTTATTCTTTTTTTTTAAAAATAGTAAATATAAAGTATGTACTGTTCTTTTTGATTCTTTTTGCAAAATTTCTTTATAATATTCTAATTATATATCTTTGTAAATTTCTTTTAAATGAGTTCTTGTTTTATCTCTGTTGTTTCATAATATTCTTTTTGTTTATATTTTGTTAATTTATAATATAAATCAAAATATTTTCCTTATTAATCTTTTTTTACTTAATTATTTAATTGTTATAACTCTTCAAATAGTTCTTGGATTCTTTTGTTAATTAATTCTTTAACTTCCATACTTTTGTTAAATTGGTTTGTATTTTCTTGTCATTTTTAAAGAAGAGTATTATTTTTTCTAATAAGTATAGGTTTTTTGTAGTATTAAGAATATGTGTTATTACTGATTCAAGTTTGTTTGGTATTAAAAATACTTCTCTTTAGGTTATTGGATCTTGAATTTTTTTTTAGATTTTATCTAATATTTTTAAGTATCATTTTTGAATTTGTATTTAAATATAATTCTTTTTACTAAGTCTATTGATGGTGCTATTTTTATTATAGTTTGCAAAAGTACTAGAATTATTTCTATTCTTACTCTGCAAATGCAATATGGATAATATTTTATTAAAAGAACATGAATATACAGAATAGGCCATATACTTAACAAATCAAGATAAAATCTATTGTTGCTATTGTAAAAGACCAACATTATTACAAGAACTCTACTTTATTAAAGGACTATATACTGATCTCTTTTTTTATAAACTATTGTATTTACATAAACAGTTACTTGTAAAGAATATTATTGTGAATTCTATAAAAATTTAGACTTACAAGACTACTGAGCCTAAGAATATTATCAAAAAGGATTAGAACAAGGAAAACAAACCAACTACTGACTTTGCCAAAAACAATTACTAAAAAGAAAAGCAGTAAATTGGAGCTCTATGCTCTTTTGTATCAAAAAACAAAAATTTGCATATAAAATTTATTATATAGAAGAAATATTAAATGACAACCAAATTAAAAAGAAGATCCAAAAATTAACTCAAATATCTATTTAGAAATTAATAAATCTATAATTTTTAGACTTATCAAATATATTAAAAATAATTTCAATAAGATACTTTAGAGTTATAAATATTATATATTACTAGATACCTGAGAAACTAATATCATAAATTATTATAATTTTTATAATTAAAATCAACAAACAAATAATAAAGATAGTGAAGAAGAAATTGATGAATTACTAGAATTAGTTCTCCAAGCTATAGAAGTATTCTTATAAGAAATATATAATAATAATATAAAAAAAAGCAAAGAAGATTTTGAAGAAAACTTAAAGAAAAATCATGTAAACTTATATAAAAACTGTTTAATACTAATTGAAAAAAAAAGAAAATGACAGAAACTTTAAAAAAGATTATTGTAATCAATGCTATAATGAAATCAAATCAAAAATGATAGCTATAAGAAAAGATAAAAAACTAAAAAAAAAACCAAAGACAAACTATAGAAGATAATTAATTTCATTATAAACTACAAATATAGAAAAAATAGACTATGATAATATTCAAAGATACTTACTAAGAACAAATAGACCAAAATACAAAAGATCTTAATAAACTATCCCAAATCATATCAATCCTTCAACTATGAAATAAATAAACTAAAAAAAGAGTTTAAGATCTTGAAAGAATAACTCTTAAGCTAATATCTCAGATAGACCAATCATAAGAACAAATTAAAGATCTTAACAATAAAAACATAATTCTAAAAAGACAACTTGAATACTTAGAAGAAAGATTAGAAAAAATGTTAAATTTAGTACTAGTACTTAAACAGATAACAAATAATTTAATTAGTGATCTACAAGTTAACCAAAGAGTATCATAGTGAAATATAATATAAATCATTTATAAAAATTGTGCCTTTGCGAATATGGCATGCATATATCTAAAACTTTTTTTTATACTAAGTTAACTACTTTTCTAATTTAAGAGACTTTTGTAGAGCTTGTTAAGACATATCTAATAGTAGTTAAATTATCTAAATCAGCCTAGTAAATGCCAAAATATCTTTAAAAACCTTTCTTTAACTATATAATTTTTTTTGTAAAATAATAGTATTGTTTTAATAGGTAATTCATCAGTCATCTGGTTTAAAAATTTTTTTTATATATAAATTTTACTATAAGTGCAAATATATAGTATCTCTATCTAAAACTTTTTTTATACTAAGTTAATCATCTTTCTAACTTAAAAGACTTTTGTAAAGCTTATTAAAACATATTTAATAGTCAAAATCTTCTTGGTGAATGCCAAGATATCTTTAAAAAACCTTTCTTTAACTATATAAATTTCCTTGCAAACAATAGTATTGTTTGTAAAGAAATTTATATAATAAAAGAAAGGTTTTTTAAAAATATCTTGGCATCTGCCAAGCCAATTTTGATACTCTAATCACTATTAAATATATTTAATAAGCTTTACAAAAGTCTCTTAATTGGTAATCAACAAGTTAGCCAAAGAGTCATCATAGTAAAGTATGACTCAGATTATTTATAGAAATATGAGTTTGCAAATATGGCAAGCATGAATCTAAAACTTTTTTTTATACTAAGTTAATTACCTATCTGATTTAAGAATCTTTTGTAGAACTTGTCAAGACATATCTAATAATGGGTAAAGTGTCAAAATTGGCCTAGTAGATGCCAAAATATCTTTAAAAAACCTTTCTTTTACTATATAAATTTCTTTACAAACAATACTATTGTTTGCAAAGAAATTTACATAGTAAAAAAAAGGTTTTTTAAAGATATCTTGGTATCTACCAGGCTGATTTTAATGCTTTACCCACCATTAGATGCGTTTTGACAAGCTTTACAAAAGTTTTTTAAGTTAGAAGAGTGATTAATTTAATATAAAAAAATGTTTTAGATTCGTGCAGGCCATATTCGCAAACTTCTATTTTTTATAAGTAATCTGAGTCACATTTACTATGATAACTCTCTGGCTAACCTGTAGAACATTAATTAAGTCAAAAATAATTAACTTAGTAAAAAAAATATTTCATATAAAGTTGCTATGTATTTGCACTTATAGTAAAATTTATATACAAAAAAAAAATTTTAAACTAGTAAAGAAATTTATATAGTTAAAAAAAAGTTTTTAAAGATATCTTGGCATCTACTAGGCTAATTTAGATAATTTAACTACTATTAGATATATCTCAACATGCTTTATAAAAGTCTCTTAAGTTAGAAAAGTTGTTAACTTAGTATAAAAAAAAGTTTTAAATATGTGCATGCCATATTTACAATGCTACAATTTCTATAAGTAATCTGTATCACATTTCACTATAATCACTACTGGTTGACTCATGGATTACTAATTAACTAAATATAGCTTATCTTTAAAACAATATACTTAACATTTATATTATAAATAATTTTATAATCTTATTAATAATATTTATTATAGTGCTCGACACAATCTAACAAAAATTTGATAGTCAAATAATTGTTAATACTTGTGATTAAGTCAGACATCAAATAATTGCAGATTAACTAGTAATATATATCTAGCTTTGGTTAATCTCAATCATATGATATTTGATTTAAATGTAAGTATTTAACTATCAAATTTTTGTTTGATTGTGCCAAGCACTAATTTATTGTAGCTAAAATGCTATAAAAATAAGTAACTAAACAAGTAACAATATAATATAAACAAAGTAAACAATAAGAGATAATGAACAATTACAAAAAAACTTAAAATTAATTTGATTAACTTCATGCCAAGATATACCCCAAAATAAAAATAAGAGAATGATACTCTACTTGCAAATATTGTAAAGTATATAAACTACTCTGTGTCTAAAAGATATCTTGCACAATCTGTAAAAATATAAATGAATTCTGTAACAGAATTTTTAAACTAAAAGATTTAAAAAAATTAATAAGAAAATATTAGACTTGCAATCAACCTTAACCAAAGAAAAACAAATTATAAAAGAATCAAAAGACTAAGAAATACCATTACTAGAAATATCAGCAACTTTTAAAAGTAAATGACAAGGAAAGAAAACAGAGCAACTAGAGCCTGTAACTACTGCTGAGAAAAAAGAGTAAAGTGCAAATACAATAATAATCTATTATATATAAATACAAAGAAATATTTCTAAAAAGAACCTGTACCAAAAAGAATAAATTCAAGTAGATAATACACAAAACTATATTCAAGAACTTGGATAACTACAAGAAGACAACCAAGCCAAATCTAACACACCTCTTTCGTAAGGTTACTTACCATCAGTTACAAGAAAACTTGGATTGTGGAGTGACCGAGTCGCAGTTATCTCACCCATAACATTTTGGTAGTGACTGTGAGATCGTACAATATCCTGTCAACAAATCTTGAAGAGGTCATTTCAAGCAGCTGGGCTGCAAAATTAGAAGACCATAACCATAAGAGAAAGGAAAGAGATTCCGGCCTGATTCGACATACTGGCCGTGGTAGAAAAGAAGACTTAGCATAGTTCCGGTTAGTACTAATGAAGTGTGAAAAGCTGAGGTTAGAGAAAAAGAGAGAACTTTTTCAAAAAGAAGAGTGCCAACCCTGATTCGACGTAGTGTAATTCTGGGTTGAAGCATCTGGCATAAGTGGTATGATCGACACTCTTGTATTCTTGCCCACAGGACTAACATAAAGTAAATCATTACCCTGTCTGGTTGATTCTCGATGTACTGAGGACTACCATTGTTGTTTCTAACTCTCCTGATGTATCGTGGACAGTTGAAGTGATTAAATTCCGGTTTGAGGTTCAAGAGAAAGGCCCTAGTCATAGTTTTGATTATAGGGATAGTGAGTACAAGAGTTAGTGTGTTAGTAAGCCATATCGAAGGATTGAAGACAAGTATAAAAAAAAAAAAATGTACAATATTTACCCCTTGCCGATATGTAATCCACCTCGAAGAAAAGTTGAATCACGAATGACGAAAATGACTATACAAAAGCCTCAACGAAAGACTTGGTATTCCTATTGTAGAAAAGGAAACCATGACATTAGTAGCTGCCTAAAGATAAGAACGATGCAGCTAGAAAGTTTAGAGTTGTTAAATACACTTACCGAAGAACAAGCCGCGGAAGTCCAGGAAATGGTTGATGAAACCATAAGAGACCGTAGTCTTTATGACCTGCAAGCCCTAGAATATTTTTTTAAAATATTAACAGATGTTAGCCAGGATAACAACCCAATGCTGATGATGAAGGAGAAGATAATATTATGTACCTGCCCTCATACATCTAATTGAAGCCGCCTCCAGTACCTTCGATAGCCCCATCTCGAAAGTCCTCCCAAAGTCTTGACAACTAAGACCTACCATAACCGAAGTACTCAACACGTACTACAGTCTTGATGAAACCATGAAAGAACCCGTCGATGACATTACGTTTGGTTCTGAAAAAGAATGAGAGACCGAATTGGAAGTTCTTCTCCAAGAGCTCGTTGTCAAATGTGACGCTCTCGTATGAAAGTGGTCCCCGAAAGAAGCTATCCAAGAACCTCCACAAGAAAGTGGTGTTGAAAAGAACAGATTCGTTTATTATCACAAATCAGCAGAAATAGAAAGCACCAAAAAAATGTATCCTGTTGGACCTTGCTGTGAAGAAGTTGAAGCCGGGAAAGTTAATGAACAAAAGGGAATCAAAGTTGAAAAAGAAGAAAAAAACATACCTGTGAGAATCGGAAAAATCATATACGAAACTGAAGATAAAGACAATGAGGATGACGAAGCTGACGAAAATGATAAAGATAACGATTACGAGGATAAGACGATTGTCAATGAAGAGGATGATAAAACGAAGAAAGATGTGAAAGAACTTACTGAAGGAAGGAAAGACCTAGATGGCGCCTGCGAATCATGGATAAAGAAAATTAAAGATTTTAGAAAAGTAGCCAGATGAAAAAAAGAAGCGGAAGAACCTAACGAAGTAGAACTTGCCGAAGCCAAAGATACAACGGGTGTTGCTGGTCATTACCAAAACGAAGGTGAAGTAGAAAAGGAAGAAAATAAGGTGTTCACCTGTTATCAAAATTCTGTGAAGCCTGGTGATGCCAATAGAATGATTCAGGTTGGGGATTATTACAAAAATGGAATCAGAACTGAAAAGATCGAAGCGTGTGGATGGTATCGGAAATATGCTGAAGACGGTGATTCGAAAGAACAATTTGACCCCAGTGGGCCCCGATATCAAAACAGTAAAAGTTTAGAAAAAGCCTACGAAAGTCTAAAAGAATTAGTAAACAGATTTTTTTAGAAAAAACAAGGGTGAATTGAATAAAAATAAAAGGGTAGAAAAAGAGATAAAAAGAGCGCTAAAATAAGGAAGAAAGAGTTAGAAATTAAAAGATCTACAAAAATTTTCGTTATAAGAAAATGCCCAGAAGTTCGATCACGTTGACAGAGATCATTTATGACATTACCAACCCGTTGCTTCGGTTAATCCAGCACTCGCCATTTTTGATGGGATTTACTTTTTGGAAGAAGATCATGCGGGATGCATGACTTAAGAAGGAGGGAAATGCGAGTCTCAAAATGTAATATGAGGACCCAGTAATCGGTCATGTGAAAAGTGCATGAAGTGCAATTAATTACATTTAGGATAGAAAATTACATTTAGGATACAAAGGAGTAGATAGGAGATAAGGGGAGGATATCAGTAAAAATTAAACATTCTTAACAAAATTAAAGAAATCATTGTAAATAGCATTAAGTAGTTTTATTAAATATTCAGTATAAAGTCGCATTTGTAAGCGACAGAATTTCATCTTATAAATAAAGACCAAAATGGCCCTTGAGAGCGAAATGCTCCCTTTGCTTTATTAATTAACAAGTCCCAGTTCTATAAAATCACCTATAATAACACACTAACATTATACTCTTATAACCATAATAATATTAATAAAATCGTTCACTTGATTGCTTGATCACGCGACTTAACTGACCCTCTCTTGTGACCAAGTAGCCGAAGCTTTAATCACCCACTAGCCCAGTATTGGCAATTTTTAGCGGCCAAACAATTTTTTTGGCCTTTGGCCAGCCAATTGGCCAACAGCCAACTGGCCAATGGCCAAACTTTGACCAAAGTTTCTAATTTTTACAAAATTAACCAATCATATTCCTAGCCTTGCTATACAAAATATTTGGCCGTTTCGGCCAAATAATTTTCTTGCCCTTTTTGGCCATTGGCTGCGGCCATTGGCCACGGCCAATGGCCGGCCAAGTGGCCAAGTGACAACACTGCACTAGCCAAATCTAACACGCCTCTTTCATAAGGTTACTTACTATCAGTTACATGAGAACTTGGATTATGGAGTGACCGAGTCACAGTTATCCCACCCATAACAATAGTCATGTGTGAGCAATACATGGCAGGTACAACATTTAACGTATGGGTTGACCATCAAGCCTTGGAATGGCTATTCAATAAAACTCAGTTAAAAAGATGTTTAATGTGATGGGTAATTGCTTTACAAGTATTTGATTTTAATATACAGTACAGATCTGGTAAAAAACATGAACGCGCTGATAGTCTTTCAAGATATTCCAACCTAGCATTATCTGTAAATCGATCTTCAGATGAAAAGTTTGTTGATTCATTGTTATTAAGTATGAATAACGTGGTTGATTAATATGCAAAGGATTTGGAAGTACTATTATTTGGTAGTTATAATTTCTTTGGAGTTGTTTAACACTTTGGATTATATTATTAATTATTTGTTCTTTTGTTCTTTGTTTAAATATTTCATTTAATAGGTTAAATTTGATTTTTTGTATAAAAGGTTCTAAATAAATTTAAATTTTTTTGTTATATTATTTCTTCTAATTTATTATATAAGTTCATAGTATTTTTATTATTGTTCATTTATTTGTTTTAAATATTCTTCTCTTAAGTTATTATATTTCTCAAATCTTTCTATTTCTTTTTTGATTTCTTTAACATTTTTAGTACTATTTCCTTCATGTATTATTAAAAAGCTATTGATATTTGTAATATTTTTATCTTGCAATAGTTTGAGCTTTTGTTCAAGTTCTTGGTCAGTTAAATTTTCTAAGTTGTTTTTATTTTATTTAAGTTTTCTAAATAGATTTCTTCTTCTGTTTCTATTTGGTATTCAAATATTTTCTTTTTGTTAAATGCTTGTTCTTGATAGAATATCAAGAGGGTTATTCTATTAATTTTATCTAATACTGATAGTAGATTGATATTTTTATTTGTTCTTTCTTTTAGTTGAGCACAAGAATATTTACTATTTAGAT
>CAJVPU010000639.1:0-16308 GCA_910591775.1 Dentiscutata heterogama | reverse complement strand
GTTTTTATGAAGTATCTAGCGGGGCTATCAATTGAGTAATTTTTCCATCTAATGAAAAAGTAAGGGTTGTGTATATTACAATTTTTCAAAAAAAAAGTTATTAAATAACAAAAAAAAAAGTATTAATTATTACATTATTAAAATAAAATTATTAAAGACGACTTTGATTTTAATAGCTTTTTGTCTGATATTATTATTTTATCTTTATTTAATATGTAATGCATATTTCATTGGGGTGTGCGGTATACTATGTAAATCAAAACTATGTATAGATGTATATCAAATTTTATATGTGAATTTTTTTGTGTAACTATTTATGCAAATTACCAATCATTGTATATTTGTACGTATCAAACATATATATGCAAATTAAAGCAAGTACAAATACATATTGTATAATTGAAAAAAATAATATATAATTAAAAAAAATATAAAAAAAATAATGTAGTTAATAAAATAAATACTAGGCTAATTATTCTGAAAGAAGTTGCCAGAATAAATGCTCTGCATCTGTTTGCTGAACTAGTTCTGGTTTTTCGACCAATGTCTTTTTTCTTTCATTTGGAATTTCTTTTAAATTGCTATTAAAATTTTCTTTATCAAGTGTCCATGAAGTTAATCGTAATCTTGATTCTTTCAATTCAGATGTCATACTTGAATTAGTTTTTATATCAAGCTTGTTGAATAACCCTTCAACTTGCTGCTGATGTATTACAATAAAGTATATATGAGTTTTAACAAACTCATAAATTTGTGGAAATGTATATAATACTAGATTTTCAGTAATACAATAGTCTTCAAATTCCTGTCGAAAATTTATATCCTCAGTGATTTTTTTACATAATCCGAAATCATTATAATTTTTAACTTTAAAATCTTTCTGTAATTGATTTGCATAAATAATTTCTTGTTCTGTGGGTGGTTTTAACCAAATATTTCCTAAAGCCACATAAATAAATGAACGAGCAAAAGATTGACTTAAGTCACCTCCCAAATTGCAAATTGATAATGGCAAATGATACCATGGCAACATCCATTTTTTATAATGTTCAATTACTTTGTCTAATCCTCGCTCCAAATCTTGAATAATTTTTTCAAATTCTTGCTCATTTAACAAATTAAGTGCCTCATTTAACTCATTAGCAAAGAACATGTAGTAGTTATTTTTCATTTCAATTAAATAATTTAACCATTCATTAACTTTGCTTGGCATTTCATGTGCTCGTCTTCCGGGCGGTAATTTTTCTAATATATTTCCATTATAAACTCGTGGAATCGGATCTTGTCCAATAAAGAATTGAAATAAAGGTTCATAGAAGTAGACTCCAAATCGAACCAATATTTTAATTTGTGTATTAATAATCAGATCTAATAACCAGGAATTAAATAGCTTCCATTTTTCTAAATATGCTTTTGGAGTATTTTTACGCTTTTCAAGCATAATAATAAACCATGATGTAAATTTAATATGCGCTTCATATCGTTCTAAATACTGCTTAGCAGCAATTAGTTCATATTCCCAACGTGTATGAACTGGATATTGATATTTATTATAATGAAATCCAAGAAATGAATCATATAAATCATTAATTATTTTTGATGTTATCCCAATTGGTTGATCTTTGTCTGATGCACTATAACCATTGTGCAAATGCCAAGCAAGCATAAGAAGCATAGCTGGATGTTTTATTTTTTGAAATCCGATAGATGATGGCAGTTTTCCAAAAGATTCATTCTCAAAGTTTGTTAAAATAATATGCAAAATATGTAAACTGCATCCAATTCGAACTGTTGAAGTATTCATCCATTTTGTAAATAATGAAATAGCTCCTTTGTCTTTTCCAGTTAAATACGCTGTATTGTCTGTCAACTATACTAAGCAATTTTGTATATCTAAATTAGAGGCTTGAATTACTTCATTAACTGTTTTCGCAATTGTTTCACCATTGCAACGCTTAATTTCTTTAAGATATATCATTTGAGCAACTGGAAAATTTTTATCAGGATTCCAAAACATCAAGCATATAACGAATTGTTTGATTTCACCTCTTGTGGATTCATCAATCATTACTCCATAACTTGATACCTTTTGTGCATAGGAAAGAAGTTCATTAACTTGAATTTGTGATACATCCTTATGCCATGTCGCCAAAGTAGAATTAGAAAACCAATGTTTTGGAGGTTCACCGACTAGAAATTCATATATCAATTTCATACTCTCAGTTGTAGATCGAATTGAATTCTGTCCTACTTGTGAAATCTTTGCTGCCAACCAAGCTGTATTTGAAGAATATTCTCGGTTGTCAATTTTAAAAAGCATTTTTATCTGCTTTCGAAATTCATCTGGTGACATAGAATATTTTCTAACTAACGAACGAATTTGAAAAATATGATGTGCTTTTTGATTTTGCGAATGTCTTTTAATAGGCCCTAATGCCTTTGTTTTAGATATTAATTTGGTATTTTTTTGATTAAGTTTTTGGCTATATAGCACTAGTTGATGATTTGCCGTTTGTAAAGATTCAATTGAGGAGTTATGCTTATAAAAAGTTTGATCAAGATAACTTCGGGCTTTGTTTTGAAGATAAGATGATAAAATTTCACCTTTATTGGGTCCTTGTGAATAGCGCATTGTTTTAAATAAATGGGTTGCAGCAGATATTTGCTTTGAAGGTAATAGTTTAATATCAGATACTAAACCATCCCGTTTTTTTTCTAATTCGGTTGATTCATCAAATTTTTTTATCATTTTATTGGTTGTATCTAATTCATTATAGTCCATATGTTCCAATTGTTCATTAATTTCTTGAATTTTGCGCTTTTTACGATTTTTCTCCTTACTTTTTATACTTTTTTGAGCAGCTTGTCATGCTTGGAACCGTCGTTTGTTTGAACGATAAATTCCCATCCTCTAAATCTAAACTTTATTTAGATAGATAAATTGAAATACGCATTGTTATGAGATAGTACTTGATAGAGTATAATATTGGACCATTACAAACAAAGTTACGTTATAATATTTTACATTTGTATATTGAAACCTTACTGGTTACCACAGAAATACTACAACGATTAGAAAATTTAAGTTGAAGATCATACAGGTTTGTTTTCTTAAAAACCGGATTTAAACCATAAAAGTAAATAACGTATAAGTGTTCATATAACGCTTACGAATCAATTGATGTATAAAAAAGGTAAAGACAAGTCGATGTATACACCAAACATCTAAAAATATCCAACTAGTTTTTTATATGTATTTATTATACTGCGGCATGATGATCGATTTAGCTAAAAAAATTCATATATAAAATTTGATATACATCTATACATAGTTTTGATTTACATAGTTGAACGCACCCCCAATATTTCATGCACTAATTTATGCACTCGTACTAATTAATATAATTTTTACTTAGTTGTTAGATCTGTTATAGATTTGTATATAAATTAGAAAGTTATATAAGCATATACAAATACTGCATGTGTACGACAAATATTGCAGAATTGTATAACCAAAAATAATCATGTGATATATGATTAACAAAACCTGGCACAGATTTTTTAAGTGCAAATATTTTACTTATAAAATATATAGCTAAAATTAATATTTAAAATTTTATTAAAAAAAATTAATTTTTTAAAAATCAAGCAAGCAAATTTGCCAACTAAACAGATTAAGAGATAATGTTTACTCCTAATCCTAGTATCTGTATTCAGACTTTCTTTTTTTTGTTATTTTCTTATTGATCTATCCTTTACTTCTAAACTACAATTTAGAAGATTTGATCTTGGCTTGGCTTTAAGTACTGATATTCTTATCTTATCTTGATATATAATTTTCTAGTATATATACTTTTTCTCCAATTTGGTAGGCTGGTTTATCTGATATAGTTAATATTTTTCTGTTAGTCACCTAACTTTTATAGCCCCTAGTCTTGGTGAGTAGAACTCCCACTACTAGTTTCCTATACTAGCTAGCCAGAGTTGGTGTACTCTGTAATATCTCAGATTTTTAACTTCCTAAATTGGTAGCTGAGTTGGTAAATCTCTTTACTAAAAGATCTTGTTGTCATTTGGTTCTCTATTCTTGGTCCTAACTTCCAAATTTGAGTTTTCCATCAAAGATTGTAGCTATTCTTTACTTGAGTCTTTCCAAATAGATTTTAATTATTCTGATTTCTTGATTTTTTATATGCTAAAGCTTCTATATAAACATGGTGTTACCAAGATTACAGGTTCTAAAACCCAACTGATCAACAGATAAGTGTTATCATAATACAGGCTCATTTTCAAAAGTATCATTTGTGAAATTCGAACTTTGAATTTACTACTTGTTAGGATGATAACTAGACTACTTTACTAAGCCACCACACCTTACACTATATAATTTTTTTTAAATTTATGTTTTTACCTTCAAAAAATTTTTTGCTTCTAATACAAGTATTAATTTTTATTAGTAAATTATCAAAGATATAATAATAAAAGTTGTCATTCTTTCTATAACTACAATATTGTATTAAAAACTATAGATTTAAAACTAATATTTAAAGAATTTATTAAAACTTTGTAAATAATTTTTTAAGTTAAAATTTTTTTTTAAATTTATTTGTTTTTAGTTTATAAGCAACCCAAACTTTTTTTCTTATAATATAACTCTATAATATAATTCTTATTTTATTTAAATATTTTAAAATTAAAAAAAATAAATCATAAACAATTTTTCTAGACAGATTTGCCTAAAATTGTCTATAGTTTAAGAGATAGTTTTTAAATTTGTCAAGAATTGCTTACAGTTTAAGAGATAGTTTTTTTTTACCTTTTTTTTAATCAAAAATATTAAACTTTTAAAAATTACTAAAATATAAAATAATGATAATAAACTAGACTAGATTGTACTTATGCATTGTGTACTTCTTACTATAAAAATTGCTAATATCTCAAAATTTTACTAGAATAACCTCTTTTGTATAACTAATAAAAATGTTCCTTTTACAATTTTAGAACTCCCCTAACACATCTACAAAAATTTTGTGCTTCTATAATTTTTGGCCAATCAAATTTCAAGTTTAGATATAATAAAAACAAATGAGGCAAAACTATTTTTTAGAAATAAACTGAAATAACTTAAAATTTTAATTTAAAAACTATTTTCTATAATCTAATTAAAATTGTTCTTTGTAAAATTCTACCAATAGCAATAATTTTAACTCTAATTTTAACCCTATATTGTTCTTGCTCTAATTCTAATTATAATGCAGTTTTATTAATTACAAGAGTAAAAAATTTTTGTAAATATACTATCTAAAATTAATATTAATTTTAGTCTAAAAAACTCCAACTCTAACCTTAATAATAACTTTAACTCTAACTCTAAAACTAGTCTTTATCTTTGTTTACTATCAAAACTAAAAGAAGTACAAAGTATATAGAGATACTATTTATATTTTTCCAATAATAATAACTATTGAATTATAAAGAATTATTAGTCAAGAAATAATAACTAATTAATTTATAAACCAAAAGTAAAACTAATTACATGGCAATTTGTTACTAATAGACAATATTTTTTACTAAATAATATTTATTAAATTATAAAAAATGGTTTGGACCTTATAGTTTAATTATTAAGTTGCCAAATCTCCATAGAAACTAAGTTAAGGTTCAAGGTTCGAGTTAGGCTAGAGGCAAAAAAAACTCTATAATCTACAGGTGAAGAGCCAAATCGAAAATGAAGCCTTGTAAAAGTTTAAGTATAGTACAGATTTGATAAAAAATTCTCAGAAGAAGATTTAATTATAAAGAGTTGGTATCATGTTTGGCAAGCAGCATTATAGAAGATTTGGGCAATAGGTTGTATATGTTAATCTGTAGAGATTGAACTATAGTGAGTTGGTATTATATTTGGTAGCAGCAATATAGAAGGTTTAAGACAAATAGTTGTGCATATAAATTTTAAAGGCACTTAAATAACACCAACAACCCAGGAGGTCTAGGATCTTGTTTAGAAGAATAATACTAATATTCTAAAATTGGAAGTTACAAGTAAAATGTTGGATATAGTGAAAGATCTGTATGGTAGTATTAACAACCCAGAGAGTCTGGAATCTTGATTAGAAGGGTAATACTAATGTCTAAACTGAGTATAACAAGTGAAGCAGTAAATATGTGAAGATCTGTGAAAAAGGATTAGTCTAATCAATTTCTGGAAATACCTCTAGTGCCTATATAAGTTTTTTTTGTTTTTTTTGTTTTTTTTTTTTTTATGATGTGGCCTTGCTCATATCTTTATTTAGCAATTTATTAAGTTATTATAATAAAAACCTAGTTTGTACAAGACAAATTATCATTAATTACATGCAAGAATATAAACTCAAACTAATTTTCTACGACTTAAACCTACTAGAGTGGTCAAGACTTACCTAGATTTAATAGTTAATATACAATTTGTAGGTAAGCTATATTGAATCTATGCTATAGACTATTGGTTAAATTTATATCATGCTTGTTCTATTGGGAGACAATTGTTCTCATTATTGTTATTCTTATCAGTGTGAAGTTGGTCAAGTAGACCACATAAACAGTTGTATGTAAATTTTCTATATAATTGCTAGTTTCTATACTGTGGCTATGTTTGTGTTGCTGGTGCTCAATTATATGCTTAGATATTGTTTTGTTTTTTTCACTTTGCTAGTTGGTCACAGTAGAGTTTCCAGATTTGCTTATAGATCTCTGCAGATATATTTAGTAATATTTGGATAAGAATGTTAGCTGCTTTTTTGTAGTATATATCTGCTACTAGCATGGCTTGTATAAGATCTAATGAGATAAAGCCTTTTAATATAGTTAATAATAGATGTATATCTATATTTGGAGAAGAAGACTAGTTGATTGATTGGTGAGATCCAATAATATCATTTATTGTTTTTTGTTGTGCAAACATTAGATCTGCTAGCTGTTTGCATACTATTTCTGTAATAGAGCTTTGTATTATTTGCTTAAGTATTTAGAGTCTTGAGTATATAAGCCAGTGTGTTGGGGAGTCCAGTGTATTACAGAGGAAGCAAGTTGGGATTGATAAATTTTTGGCAGTATGTGGGAAGTGTGAATATATGGGTAGATCGTTAATTATAGTTTTGACTCTAAATACTTTCATTTGGTTTAGCTTTGGGAAGGTAATACTAGAGATAACTTTTTAATTATTGTTTAGGTATTGACAGGTGGCATTTCAGTCAATTATATGAGTATATTCTTTCTATTCTGTATTGTGTTTTTGTGAAGCCCACATAGCTATGATTACTCTTAATGAATTGTCTTGTTGATTATCTACACATTGTTGTTTCTATACAATAATTGAATATAAGTTATACATATTAGTGTGGTTAAACTGGAAAGTATATGTTAGAGGCTGTAGGTGCTTCTTGGCAAGTAGGTTTGCTGCATTATTAAGTGGGTTCTCTGAGTATGTTATACTTTATGAAGTGTAAGCTAAATATTAAAAGACTTAACAGTATTAAGAAGTGAGTGTCAAATTGACCAGTATTTGAATTTGAAGTACTTTGAGGATTTTGTTGAGGTGTTTAGAAGTTTGGTGTATTTGCAATAACAGATTGTGAATTAGTAAATATATCAGCCTTGGCATTTCAAAGTAATATAGCAATTGCTGATAAGATTGCTGTGAGCTCGGCTTTGTATAAAGATGCTAGTTTGTAATTCTGGCTGCAAATTCATTAGTAACTTGGTCGTTGTGTACTTGTACCTAGCCTATTCCCATGAAGCAGTTGCTAGTACCTATCTCTATTACTAAGCTGTTTGTATAAAATATAAAAGTGTGTCTATTATAGTTTTCAAGTGTTTTTTGTATGAGTTTGGTATGATTTACTATCATAGAACAGAGTTGAAGCTAAAAAATCTATAATATTAATGCTTGGTAGAGGTGGTAATATAATAGGATGTTTAATTGCTATAGAATACAGGAGATCAATATAGTTAGCATTGAGTTTAAGTTGTTTATCAACTGTTTTTCTGTCTAGAAACTGTGTAGATATAGTCATAGAAACTTCAATTGTGCAATAATTAGCTAAGCGGTTTGAGTTAAGACTACATCCTGGGCATGGTAAGCATAGAATTAGTAGAAGAGGGTATGGTAGGTAGTGATAAGTATTAATATTATACTGCCAGTGTGTAATAGACACTTTGTTAGTTTGTTGTATTCTTTTCTAATTTGGCTAATAATAATTTTATTTTGTTAATAGATAAAGATCCATAGCTTTAGTTTTTTTGGAATATTAATAGATTGATATGTGAATAGATTACTACCTACTGGTTAATATTGTGGAGCTAAAGTATGATATATTGGGTCATCTATTACTGTCTCTTCAAGAAATAAGAACCATTGTGGCTTTTTGCCTTTAGGCAAGCGAAGAAGTCTAGGTGAGATATGTTGCCATTTTAGTAAGTATTTATTATTTGCTAAACAAAGTTGCAAATAGAGAATATTTTTATGTTAGAGTTGTTGTTTGAACACTTTATATCTGGTATTCATGCTTAGTATTGGCTCTAAGAGGGTATTGCTATCTTGGATTGTCTGGAGCCAGGCAGTATTTGGATTGGATATTATGCTAACACCTGCTTGTAGTATGAGTTAGATAAGTTTGCATGTAGTAGTGTATCGATTAAGGCCATCAATAATAGGTTGGGTATGTTGAAGGGGTTGTATATCAGAATTCTGACACACAAAATCTTGACGCACAAAATCCTGGCAACAAAATCCCAATACACAAAATCCTGACAAATTAAATTCCTAATTTTAATATTTTTAGGATTTTAATTTGTCAGGATTTTGTTGCCGGGATTTTGTGTGTCAGAATTTTGTATATCAGAATTCTGATATACAACCGTTGAAGGATACTAGTAACTGACTAGAGGTTATTTTGTAATTGCTGGAGTTGATATGAATAGAGGTACCAAGAGTAGAGCTATTGTTAATTCTAAGTAGAAAATTGCTAGAATGATGTTGAAGTTGTATATTTCAAATATTATAAATATTATAAATATTGTAGTTGAGCATTGTACTATTAAGAGTTAAACATGAGAGGTGTGCTTTGTGTTTAGCAATTGTGAGGTATTTGCCTAGTATCTTAGAGCATGTGGATTCAATATTGTGAATTCTATATTCAATTGTTAGAATTATAACTGCATTAATAATATAGGCTATTTGCTTGTCTGTTATTTTTTTAGTACTAGCAATATATGCTAGATTAAAAGCCTCATTTTGAATAAGTTTAATTTGTTCTGAATGCTTGTTATTGAGTGTAAACCAGCACCCAAGAAACTTGAATAGCTGGTTAGGAGAAATTAAACTAAGACTTGTTTGTATAAATAAAATGTTTGCTGCTAGCTGTTTGGATAAAGACTGATTTGGATAGATTGACTTGGATATTAGCTATTTTGTAGAAGGATGAAGCAACTTGTATTATTTTTTTCAGGTTATTCTTGGATTTAGCAATCCAAAGGGTATTATCCATATATACAAGTACTGATACTGAACATGTTAGCAGTTTGGCAAATAATAAGGTAAGACTAGTTTTCCAGGATGTGTGTATGTTGTATCCAGGTAAGTGTAGAGATATATTTGTAATAAGTAAGTCATAATAAATTCTCCAGAATAATGGAGTAATAGTTTCCTCTTGGTCTATTCTATTTTAAACAAGGTAGTAATTAGTAAGGCCAAAATTTGTAATGTCTCTATTAGTACAGTCTGAGAAGATTAGTAAGAATGCTGATAAGTAGTTGGGGCATGCCAATTCTCTGTAGTGATTTTTGAAACAGGTCAAAGTTAATAGAGTCATAGGCTTTGCTCATGTCATGGGACAGAATCCAAAGTTGGTTTGAATTGCCTGCTGCATCTTTTATAAAGTTATTAAGGATGTGAATTGGGATGGAGATGGAGTTGCCAGGAAGTGCAACATAATTAAAAGGTGAAAGAATATTATATTTAGATAATATACAATTTAGATGGTTAATAAGAAGTTTGGTGTAAAGTTTTTTGATATGTTTCAGAAAGCTAATAGGCCTAGTGTTAGAGAGATTGCTATCAAAGATTGGTTTTTTGGATATTGGATAGATTTTTCTCTCTTTCTATTATTTAAAGATAGTCTGAGAATTGAGATATTGGTTGAGCAGGGCTGTTATAGCTTGTATAAAACTGTGGCCTACATGCTTAAGCATTTATAGCTTATTCCAGAGAGGCCATAGGCCTTGGTATTTGGTAGTAGCTTAATATAGAGATTATTTTTTCTTGAGAGAAGTTATTAAGTACCTCAGAATATCAAGTATGCTGTATATGTGGCTTTGGGCTATATTCAGTTTGCTATTGAGTATCAAATAGATCCTGGTTGATTGGTCAAAAGGTTGTCCAATTCTCAAAGTATTGCTAGATATGGGTCTTAACTAAGGGAGGTTCTGTAATAATATCTTAGTTTAGTTTAATATTGTTAAATTTTACGAGGTTCTTGTGTCTGTTAAAGATACTGTTAAGCATAGAGATGGGGTTGGATTGGAGTTTAGTACATCTTTTAGCAATTGCTTCATTGATTAGCTATCATGTTTGTTTTATATTTTCTAGATTGCAAGCATAGTATAGCTTTTTCTACTCCAAGTTGGCCTCAGCTAGCCAGTTGGTAGTTGGGTAGGTGGTAAATGGTAAAGGTAGAACTTGCAGATTGTATAGCCAGCTGAGTTGGGTTATTTTTGTATCTAGTTGGGCTGGAGTTTGTTGTTTATGCTTGAAGTAATGTTTTATTTGTCTGATAATGTTCCTAAGCTTTTTGATATTATGGTGAAGCAAGATAGCTTTTGACAAAAAGGTGTGATGGAAGTTGTGGACTGTGAATCTTTTGTTTGAAATATTTTAAAGCTGCTGTGATAAGGCTGGTCTAGATTTTATGCCAAGTAGTCTCTAGAGATTTTGAGATTGAGGTTGTAAAGGAGGTATTGTGTTGGTTTAGGTTAAGGCTAACTTGGTTGCTAAAGTTTTTCTATTTTTTACTATCTATGAGTTTGTAGTTAAATACTCTTCTTTTTGTTCTAGTTTTGTGTCTTTGTTGGCCTGTTATTGTATAGAGGAGGAGCTAGCAGGATATTAGTATTTTGTGATCACTTTGTATACTAGTCTGGGGTCAACTGTATTGTAATTAGTCAGGTATTGTAGGATGGGCTAGTATATCCATAAATAGTCAATTTACCTTCTAAGGTTGGCTCTTTGCCAGATAAGTGCTGCCTTTTGAAAATGTGAAGCCACATTATATATATTGTTGTATATAAGGTACTGTAGAATTTATATTTGATTAATTGTGAGTATATATTTTCTGTAGAGGTATTGAAGTCTCCTAATACAATAGGAAGTAAATTCTGTGTGTTGGCTTGCTGTAGCTATTGAATAGTTGTATTTTGGGCCTGAAGTCTAAGATGTGTATCATTGCTTAGTAGGTAAAAAAATATGACAAAAAACTTGAAATTATTTTTGAAGAGAAGATCAATTGCTATTGTATATCCCTGAAGTGTTTTGATATTGTAGATATGAGGTTTTAGGTTGTTATGAATTATAATGGCTGTTCTAGCTCTGAAGCTATTAGTACATGCCTAGAAGTAGGTATAGTGCTTGGTTTTGTATAGTTTTTGTGGAGTGGTTTTGCTAGAGAGTCTGGTTTCTGTAATACTAATAATATCTAAATTGTTTTGCAAACAGTAATGCTCCAGGTTTTTTTTTTGGTATTTGTATTAAATTCTTGTATATTGTGTGTACAGATAGAAAGTGTAAGTGGGTTGGGTAAGTTATTGTTTGTAAATGTTGATGAGGTATAGATTTGGGTAGGGTTTGATTGAGAGGTATGAAGAGTATATAAATTTTGCAAGCTATTTATAATTGCTTATTTGTGTCTATTGGTGTTGGGTTGTCCAATAGTGATGTGTTGTCATTAAGTGGTGGTATGTTTTCAGTAGATGTTAGTATCTCTGTAACTCTGTAATAACTGTGTCCTTCATTGGTATTGGAATAGATATATTAATCTTTGGACTAGAGGTAATACTTGCAAATATTTGTACTATGCTTGGACTAGGTGGTGCAGCTGTGTTGTTAAATATACTCCAGCTAGGAGTTGGAAGAGGAGGAAGATCAAGCAAGAAGTCAGGAATCTTTTTAATTGTATAAAACTGTCGAAGAGTCTTTATAGTTGGAGTGATGTCAGATTGGTTTAGTATAGAGAGTGTAACAATAATTTCTTGTCTGGATAGAGTCTGAATGATATCTTCAATATCCTTTAGGATATTAGAAAGAGTTTGCTTGTGGGTAGTGTCCTTGGCATTGATGGGTTTGTCATTTTCAATCTGAATTTAGTTTGTAGAAAGCTGTCTAAAATAGTAATGTCTGTGAAGCATTATAACTGTAGCTATGAGTTGTTGTAAGGTTGTAATTGGAAGAGAAATATCATAGTATTCTACAATTTTTCTGCAGTTGGCAAAGCAGGTTTATTAGTAAAGTTGGCTTGTATAATCTTTGTAGCGAGTGAGAATTGGATTCTGTAATAAGGAGAGACTTGTTTAATAAACTCTCTGGCCTCTGTATCATCAGTGATAGGGAAGTTAAAGGGTGTAGTAGCTTTAATTTTGCTTACATTCGTGGGGAGAGAGGGTTTGGTAGTGAAGAAGTCATTAGGTAGTAGTTTAAATATGTAATATTCTCTAAGTTGAGCTATAACTTCTGCTAATAGTATAAGAAATATAACTTGGTTAAAGGGAAAGAATTTATGGACTTTGTGATTAAGCTCTTGGTATGTTGTAGGTAGGGGCTTTTTAGGTGGTAGTAGATCAAAGTATGAGTCTGGAATTTTGATAACTGTATAGAAGTCTGCTAATTTCTTTTTGTATAGAGCAAGGTGTTGTAATTAAGATCTGTGAAAAATAGGGAATAGTTGGCATAAACTTGATATAAGTCTATTATAGTGAGGGGAAGTGGAGTAGTTTAGCAAAGTAAGCCTCAGTGAGCTTAGAAAACTTAAAAATTCTTCTTAAAGCATTAACTATAGCTCTAGTGTGTGATTATTGTGTAATTGGAAGTTCAACAGATAGGATTTCTAAGATTTCTTTGGGTATTTGCTCTGGTATATCTGGTAGTGGGATAAGCTTGTCTTCAAGTGCTTTATTAATTTGTCTTTGATCTCTTTGAAAGTTTTTTTTACTAGCATTTTTGATTTGCAGGAAGCCTCTAGCATACTGGATGGCTCTGCATAGTTGTCTATATGTGCTTTTAGAAAAGTTGATGTTGCAGAGATATTAGCTGATAAGCCATTTTCTAAGCATTGAGTAGATAGTATTACATGTAGCAGTATTGGTAAGTGTGATATCATTTTCTTATTGTAAGTTGTAAGAGCTTTGTTAAAGAGATTAGTATATTCTTTTTGGTATACTGGAGTGGTTTTTGGGTTGCATGTAAATGTAGTGAAGAATCTGGTATCTTGGTGAATAAACTTTAAAGCAATTGCATCTGGCAACTTATAACATGTTGGAATAGTAATAAGCTTGTAGCTAGTGATGTTGTATATTCTCTCTGGAGTTTTTAAAGACTTTTAATAGTTTCAAATAACTAGAGGTTTGTATTAGAAGGTGTATCAATAGGTTAGGTAGTTTTGAGTTATATTTCTGTAGCCTACTTCATATCATCTTATAGGATATTAATTGCGAGAAGTTTAAGGTTTGTTTTAGTAACTTGACTGTATATAGATCTTGCAGTTATCTTCTTGCTTGCTTGTATTCTAATTGGCGTAGAGGTGCCTTTATATATAGCTTTAGTGGTCTTGTTTGTAGTTGTAGTAAGTAAAGATATATTGAACATGTTTCTGGATCTTTTATAGTCAAAGCTAGAGTTGGCTGTAGTATCAACAGGGGTGTGGATGCGATAAGTATAGATTGAGTGATTTGTTTGGTAGATATACTAGATCTGGGTATATTAATTCTGGTAGTACTATCAGTATTAGAATTACTTGTAGTATCTGTACTAAGAAGTTTGTTTGTAGATAATGCAAAATTTGTGTAACTACTATTTGTACTATTATTTGTATATTCTGTGTTTGAGTCATGGTGGGCTAGGGCTAGTAGTAGTTATTGTATGTACAATGAGCTCATTGGTGCTTTTGTTTAACTCATTATCTGAGTCTAGGTCTGCAATACTGTTGTATAGAATTAGTAGTAAATCTGCATTGTTTTTAGCTTTTATATAAGATTTATATTGCTTTCATAGAAGTTTGTTATTGTTGTAATATCACTATTATGTGTAGATTTAGGATATTTGGCACTAATGTTTACAAAATTGTTTTTTTGTGCAGTGAAATCAAATAGGACTAAATGGGCAGAGTTATCATGTTTGCAGATATACTAGGATGGGTAATTAGTCAAGTTAGCATTTTTTCTGATCTGGTAATATTAAAAAAAGAAAACAAAAGTGTCAACATGTTTAGAAATGGAGAAAATAATAGTAAATGTGAATTTGGACCAGTCTTTAATAGTGATATTTAAAAAAGTTTTAATGTGTTCTGTGGCTAAGCTTGGAATGAGCTACTGGTAGTGGTATCTTTAGATTGTACAGGTTTTGCAGGTCGAGAAAAATAATTAAAGATATAAAAGGAGCTTTCTGATGCCATACTTTGGGTAAAGTCCTGGGTTTATTGGATATGGTACTTGCTATTTCTGACTATTTTTACTTACAGCACTATTAATAGTCTGCTTTAGATTATTAGAAAGTAAGAGTCATTAGGACTGATTTCATAGAAGGATTGAAAACTGCTTTTTTGCTATTTGGGATGTTTATTGCTACTAGCTTGTCAAAATAAGGTTTTTAAAGAGAATTACACCTTCTTTAGATAGTTTTTAGAGTGCTAGACAACTTTACTTAGAAGCCAGATATTAATTTACTTAGTAAGTTTTTGAGAAAAAGTCGCAGGAAAGTTTTTTCATCTTGTTTCTATTTTGGTAAAGTGATCTATGAGAAAAGTTCTTTCTAGTGACTATATAAGTTTGAAAGTTGCATTAAGTATTGCATTGTATATTACTAACTTTAGTAATAGATACTATGCTGGTGTGTTATTAGTCAAGGTTCCAGGCCTTCTTGCAGCACCAAGCTAAAAGTGAAAACAATTATCAGTAGTACACCCACACGTAAAAATGGATACACTAGGAAGCCTTTGGCACTTATGCTACAGACAATACTAACTTAGATAGTACTATATAAAGAAGTAGTATACTGTAAAATAACAACTAGAAGATTAATAAATCTGTTTACATTTAATATAGAAGGTTGTGGCTTGAGATACAGATTATGTTATAGCAGCACCCCAAAAGTTGGCTTGAGATATAAACACATTGGTGGCAGTACAACATGTAGTATTAATAAAGATATATATACCAATTTGGAAGCAATAAGAATAAAAAACTATAGGAATGAACTAAACTAGAAGATAACAAAAAGTTGTTACAAAAAGTGAATAGGAAACAAAATACAAATAACAATACAGAAAAACTATATATAGAAAAAGATGAGTTGTATACTAGCTAGAAATTAATCAATAGGGTAATAGCTAATAATTAAATTCTAAAAATAGCAAAGATATAACTAAATTATTTAGAGTAAATATCATTAGATAGTCTAGTATAGCATAACTTAATTACTATAATATATAATATTTAACAAGTTCTTAAGTTTATAATTAATAAAATTATAGCATATAAGCAATTTACCAAAAAAAAAAATTATAAAAAATTATTAGTCAAAAAATAAGCTATTGAATTTATAAAACAAGTATAAAGCTAATTACTTAACAAGCTGCTACTAATAAATAATATTCTTTATTAAAAAGTATAGTATATATATATATATATTTTTGATGATAATGTCACAATTTCAATACTTTATTGATGTTAAATTTGGTCCAAAGTGAGGAAAATTTTTTTTACATCATAGAAATATCTATATACTATAGGAATATGGCTCACCCAGTTACTATAAGTACCTATGTGCAACCTGCTAAAGATAATTTTAGTTTTACCAGTTAAGTTCAGTCTACCTCAGAGCAAACTACTCTGGATTACTAATATGGATTATCAGCCTGTCATGATTATCTTCTTTCCCTACTTTCTTCTTCTAGCCTCCTAAGTAGAAGAATTCTACCAATAAACAATAGAGGATTTACAAAATAAAAAGAATATAAAAAGAAAAGAAATACTAAATTAAATAAAAATAAAAAGAGAACAAATTAAAAA
>CAJVPU010000638.1:0-16312 GCA_910591775.1 Dentiscutata heterogama | reverse complement strand
ATAATTTAATATACTAATTAACTATACTAATAATCTAATAATATAATAATAATAATAATATAATAATTAAGTCTATTTTTTAATATGTTTCTGTATTATAACTCACTTTGTAACAATATGTTTTACAAATACTTTTAGTACTTAATTACTATAGTTAAATGATATTATAAAGCTTCTTATATAACAAGTATAATATTATTTTTTTTATAGTAATTTTTAATAATTGTAGCTTGATTATAACTATATATACTTATACTAGCTATACTTAAATTAATAGTTTTAAGTTTTTTTTATATTCAAAAACATTTATATAGATATAACTAGAGTTTATTAAATCTATTAATATATATACAGTATATATCTATGTTTTAACTTTTTATTACTAGTAAATTTTGTATAATACTAGAAATATTTTAATTTAATACAGATTGTAGAATTTTAGAGGATAATCAAATAGTGGAAACCTGCTTAAAAATTTCTGAATATAGTTTCTATATAAGAGCAAAAACACTTGTATCTAGAGTAGAACTAGATACTTGACATCTTAATTGCTATATATAGCAATATATATATACTACTTTAAAAACTATACAAACAATCATACAAACAAATACTCATACAAATACAAATTTTTAACTATATACTCTTACTTTCATAAAACAAAAACACAGTACTTGTCTTTTATATTTGTTTAAGATTTGAGGATAGAATATTAAAGGTTTGGATAACTAGGCTATAGGTGGTTCTTAAAAGTATCAGCTACTTCCCAACCCCCTGTTCTACAACTACCTTCAACCAATTACTATAGTTATAATACTGGCCACTTTCAAAAACACTTTAAACCTTGGCTCATTACAATACTTAATAATCAAATTATTGTTAGCAAAGCCTATCACCAATCTACAAACTCTGAATATATACTAATTACACATTAGCAATATAACTTTACAACTACTTATTTACCTCTATACTCTTCTTCTAACACAACTACTCAACTCTGCACCAACTGCTCTCTTAATTTTAGTTTTATTAATAGCAAATATACTATTCTAATTTTAACTAGCCACTTTATTAAATTTCTTGACAAACTCTACTCTGATAAATTAATTAATTTTAATACAAACCCTTTTGATCTTATATACTTACTTCAATATTAAGATACTATTCTAGCACACCCTCTCTTCAATCTTATTATATAAATTTCACAAATTCCTTCTATATTTTTAGCTAATTCCATCTATAATATCTTTTAAAATATTGCTAATAACAATTACTTTCTATCTAATCTCATATTTTATACTAATAGATTTGTCATTATTTCTAAAAACTCCCAGTGCTCTATAGGAATCAGTTGGCTACAGATCAATAATAGCAATAATATTTTTCACATATTTCAAATACAAATCTCTCTATAGCCATATTCCTTTAAAGCTGAATTACTTGCAATCTTATCTGCTATATGCACTGCCTCTAGAAACTATTATATCTAAATCTTTACAGATTTCCAATTTGTTATATTAAAATATTTTAGTCTAATACAATATTTAACTAGTTACAACTCTTCTAATATACCATACTGGTCCATATAGAATATATTTCTGAATTTTTTTTGATTCTATAATCTACAAATTACTTTTCATAAAGCAAAAGCACACCAAAACAATATATTGAACAACAAAGTTGATAAATTAGCTTATAATCACCTTAACTCATTATATCTTGTTTTTAACTTCAATAATATTTATAACTCCTTGTTTACTTTACTTTTAGAAGGCTACTTTCTTAAACTCTCTACTTACCATAGTATTCGAACTTTATGTTATACAAATATCTCCACTTTCTGGTTATTCCAAAACTGCTTCCAACTCTGGATAAAAATATCTCAATATTTAAATTGAAACACAACTTGAATCTATCTCAACAACTACTAAAAAGGTTCTAATTTTGCCTATAGTTTTTAGTTTTCTATTCTCAAAACATTCAGAGTCAAGCTTCTTACTAATAAACTTTCTGCTCCTCATATTCTATACAAAAGAAACCCTTGTTACTCTAATATTTGTCATATATATCAGCAAACAAGTACTATAGTCGACTCTGGATATAACGAACTTTTTTATAACAAACTCACTTTATAATGAACTTTTTTTAGCAAATTTATTATAGAGTTTGGTATAAAAACATAGTAAATTCTTTATAAGGAACTTTTTAAAAATTTTTACATATAGATCCTCAGGGTTCGTTATATGCAGAGTTGACTATATACTACATTGGGCTATATGCTTCTCTCCCAACTACCTCTATATACTTATACAAAATTCACTATGACAAATACTAACTATTAAATTCTTCTATCTTAAATCAACTAACTACACAACCAAATTATTAATCTTGACAGTTTTCAAATTCATAACTTCTCTAACAAACCTTTTATCTTTTTTATACTTTCTGGTCTCGTTTTACTTGATATTATATATACAATATATGAATTTACTATATCTAACCAACTAGCTACTTCAATTTCTATTTAACTTCTCCTTTATATTAACAAACAACTATTCTCAAACATCTGAATTCTATATTGTAATTCTAAATCCTAACTTCAATCCTCACAATTCCAGCTATCTTTTCTATTTAAATCACCTCTTAATATATTCTTGTACTTGATACTTCTAATACTACTTATCAAGTAGCCTCTTTAAAAAAATCTTCTTGATATTCTAATTGAATCAAATATCATATATACCTATTATATATTTTTAACTTATCTCAAATCTAGATAAGCTTTAGCCACTTTGGTAAATTTAGGCTACAGATAAGTCTCTAGATCAGCTATTAAATTTTTCTAGTTATATATCTGAGTTCTTATTTTTAGCACTAGGCTTAAAATATAAAACTTTTTTTAATCATATAAAAAGTTTTTATTAAGTTTAATAAAGATAAGAGCAAGGTTTCATCTTAAACATTAAAAAAAAAAATTATAATAATTGTAGTCTATATACTTCTGAATAACAAAGCAATACAAAAAAATTATAACAAAAGATTATAATAGAGTATATAGAGTATATAAGTAGATTACATTTTATAGTAATAAGTAATTTTAATTATATTATAGATAAAGAACTAAACAGAACAAATAGTAGTAAAAGTGGTATATCTAAAGTGTTTCTACTTATAAGTGGTTTGCTAAACAAGGATTTAGTAATATATTTAGACTATATAACTTAAAAAGTTATATATAGTTTGAACAAAGTACTAGTACTAAAATTAGATATCAAATGATTTTTAAATAGAGATTAAACAAGCTATAATTCTTAAAGCTAATTGTTTAGTATCTAGTAATCACAGTATAATAATAGCAATAATATCAATTAGATACATAATTTATATATATAATATAGCAAATAAAAGAAAAAAAAGTATAACAAATCAATTTATTTATATGACAAAGCAACTAAAGAAAACTGAAATGTATATCAAAAAGATATAAGGATTTTCTTAAAAAAAAACTACAAGCTTAACAAGTTAAAATAAAAAAGTTTTAACAAAGAAATCAACAAAGTATAAAATATTATATCAAATATAATAAGATATATAGTAGATAAAAATATACTCAAGAAAAAAGTAGTTTAAAACAAAGCTAATACAAAAAATAAACTAAAAAAAACCAAGCTATATAAAAGTATAATAGTACTAAGCAAAATTATACAAAAGGTTAGAAAAGTGCTAAGAAACAAAAAGCAAATATTTCTTAACCAAGAGATAATAAACAAGAGATTAGAGCTATTAAAGATAAATTATAAAATTAAAATTTTACAAATACAAAATTGGTTAATAATAGCAAAACAATAGTAAAAAGCAATATGAGTTCAAAAGAATATTAATAAAAAGAAATAAACAAAAGCCAAAATTAAAGAAGCAATTAATAAAAAATATACAAAGATAGATAGTGAAGTTGTTAGAATACTTGCAAGCATACTTGAAAAGCCTTTTTATTAGTCTAAATAAAAATATTTTAATAGAAAAGTAGTTAAATATAGTAAATAAAGCAAAGAACAAAACAGTTTTAGATATGTCTAAAATTGAATATAGTTTAATTAAAAATATAAGTAAAGCAATACAAGAGTTATACAAAAAGTTTGCAAATATATATATCAAACTAGATTGTATTCCAAGCAAATAGAAGATTATACAGATATACCTAATATCAAAGAGTAATAACTAAAATTACTAGTTAAGCAATATTAGACCAATAGCACTTCTAGAGATATTTAAAAAATGTGTAACTAAAGTTTTAATTAAGATTATAGTTAGAAAAAATATATTAAAAGAGCTAAATTTTGCTAGATTGCCAGGTAGTTTAACAAAAGAAGCAATTTATATTATTAAAATAATAAAAGAAAATACAAGAGAAAATAAAAAAGTTGTGAGTAGTACTACAAGATATAAAGAAGATATATAATTCAGTATTAACTAAAACTTTAGAGTTAGCTTTTCATAGAATTAAATTACTAGAAAGAACAATCAACTTTGTACTAAATATTTTTGACAAAAAAAGAGTTAAAATTATTACAAAATATAAGATAATAAAGAACTTTGTAGCAAGTAATAGAATTGAACAAAATAAAACAATATTACTCCTTGTATAGAAAATTTTTTATAACTTCTTAATAAGATAAATTCAAGATGATTTAGATTTTAGCTACAAAGTAGAAAATTATAAGCTTACTAATATTAGAACTAACAATATTACTAAAACAGAAAT
Organism: Dentiscutata heterogama; assembly: GCA_910591775.1. Taxonomy (NCBI): domain Eukaryota; kingdom Fungi; phylum Glomeromycota; class Glomeromycetes; order Diversisporales; family Gigasporaceae; genus Dentiscutata; species Dentiscutata heterogama. The sequence goes on along the minus strand of CAJVPU010000638.1, from coordinate 11,550 downwards.
TAAACAAGTAGTAGTAACTTTTGCTGATAATACAACATAGCTAGCAAGAAGTAAAAGTAAAATAAAAAAGATAATTTAGATATTTTAATACTTTACAAAATAAATAATATACAAATTAATAGCAAGAAGTCAAAATTTATTGTAACTAACTCAAGTTTAAAAAGAGCAGAAAAAAGTATTAAAATCAATAAATATTAAGTCAAAGCAAAAGAGAAAAAATTTTTGATAAAGTTTTTAAAAGTTTGGCTATATATAAAAATTAATAAAAAGTTGATAATTAAAAAAGCCAAGGGTATTATAAAGCAGTTTATATAAACATTATAATTAAAAAAACTATTTATTAGCTAGCTTATTTATATAAATATATATTATACTAAAAATTGTATATTTGCTCTAAACAACAAAAAGTATTACAAACAGTTTTTGATTATTTATATTAACTAGTAATTAAAATAATAAAAAACAAGTTAGGTTTTTTAACAATAGTCAAAAATTATATAATTGTATATCTAGACTTAAGTAGATATAGAAAATTAAATCAAGAAATTATAAACCATCAGCTAGTAAACTTACAAAACAGACTAAATAATATATAATAGCCAGATTAGTAAATTAATACAAATATAAGTTAAACAAAATTATACACTAGCTAGGCTAATATTAAAAATATAAGAGCTATTAGCAATTTTTAGTTTAAAAAAAACTATAAAAAAATAATTTAGTGAATTTAGTATTAAATGAGCTTAAAATTATAGTTAGATCTAATAACAAATTATAATATATTTACAGAACAGAATTAACTATTTGCAAAGTTCTTAGTGAAGTTATTTTTAGTAAAGTATATACAAGTATTAAAAAGTATAATTTGTTTTATATAAACTAGTTAGTTAATATAAGTAGAAGTATAATGATTATATAGAAGCAGTTCCAAATACTAAGAGCTAAATCTTAAAAGAGACCAAAAGCTAAATGGTTTTAAAAAATTAAAAAAAAGTTAATAGGTAATCAGTATACAAAAAAGCTCATAAACACTTTTCAAATCATTAGCAAAAATAAGCTAGTAATACAAGTATATTCTAAATAGCTATTAGTTAATAAAAAAATATATAAATAAGTTTTAGTTAATAAAAAGAATAAAGATATAATAGTTAAAAAAGTTGTAAAAAAAAATAAAATATATACGTATATTTATAAATCACTAAAAAATAACTGAAGTAGAAAAAAAAAATAGTTTAGTATTTTTTTTTTTTTTCTTTTTTTTAAATAAGGTCTTTTTTTCAGTTCCTTTATTATTTATTATGCAGATTTTATATTGTAAGTTTACATAATTGTTTTGGGAGAAGTGGGGATAGAGCTACTTTACTCTAGACCTAAACCTTAGCTAGGTAGATCAAAGACCTCTAGTCTACGATTCTAATATTAGTTGAAGGTTTGTATTGAATTTTTTGTATTGTTCAACCCAGAGTATAAATTTGTTACTTGTATAATTTGTTGTTTGGTAGGGTAGTCTGAAACATTCCTTTGTATATTGCCACTCTGTGGGGTGAGTGAGTAGGTTGCGATTCGACTAGATGTTCAGATTTTCTTGTAGATTTCTTTTACAATTATGTAGTGGAGTTCGGATGCTAGGTTTGTTGCTGTTTGTTAATGTCTGATTGGAAGAATTGTGTCTTGTGTTATTACACCAATAGATATTTGGTTAGTTATGTGAGTTTGCCAGTAAGCTAGTATAAATTTGTTAATATATGTTATAGTTAAATTCTTTGTATTGCAGAATTGGTTAGTGGTTTCTAGGTTAATATCACAAAGGTTAGTTATATTTTTAGTACAGATAAGCTAGTGGGTATTATTTTTAGGTGAGTTTTGGCAATGTTTACAAATAGAGAATCTGTATTTAAGTGGATATTATGTGTGTAGGTTCAGTAAGTTAGGAAGCTCTTGCATGATTAGTTTGGATTTGAAGTTTTTAATTTTTGATATTAAAGGATTTGTTGATCATTGCAGTGGTTTATTGTTGAGTTGAAGGTATTAGAAAGTGGATTGCTATTTAATTTGGGTTGTGATGGAGCCAGAATTGGGTTCAATTTTGGCTAAACCATTTTTTTATATTAGTAGCAATATGAATTTTCTTTACTAGGGTTTTTACATAATCAGATACTAGTATATTATCATATTGGAGAAGATGTATATTGTTAATAATGGATAAGAGGTTAATTTTAGTGTTGGTAATGGTGTTAGTTAGTTGTATTTTGTACTGTAGTATTACTCTTGTAGTTTGTATAGTAATGTATTTTGTTAATATTGATACCCAGATAGTGATTAGAAGTGGGGAGTTTGGTTGACAAAGAATATTGTTTGTTGCTTTGGCAGTGAGGTTGGTTAGCATTGGTATTGCTTTTTGGATGATTAATAAGTTGGTAGTAAGTAATATATTTGCATTCGTAGATGCAATTGAAATCAGGGTGTATAGTACTATTAGAGTGATTTTTTGGAGGCTAGGCCAGATTGTATTTTGCATTAGTACTTTACAGGTGTGGTGCGTAAATGTTAGTATTGCTGATAGTTTTTTTTGATTAGAGGTTATTTGAGTAAAGATTGTAATTTTAGCATTAAATCTTTTTTGGTTAGGAAATTGCAAGTATGTTTTCCAAATTTTTTTTTCATGGTTGGTAAATATGCATGATAATTGGTAGGAGTATTGGTGATTGTGAGGTATGAATCTGCTTGGGTTATTTGGTTTAGTTGATGGGTTGTGGGTGGGGTTTTGTCTCTAGGTTTCCATACCAGATGTGTTTTGAATCTACTTGGATTTGGTATGCAGAGTTTTTAGATAATCAGAAGGAGCATTTTGAGTTGTTAGTTGATAGGTTGTGGTGTTGACAATATTGGCAGTGAATAAGTTGGTTAGTGGTAGTATTGATATTCCAGTGTGAGATTTTGTATAGGTTTTCTTTAGTAGATGATATTTTGCCAAAGATGTTATCATGGGTTATAATCCATTGGTGGTTTGCAGTAGTATTGATCTATATATATAGGTTTGGTTGTGTAAGTAATTGAGATGGAAAAGCTGTTTCTTCTATAGTGTTGGTAATTAAAGTGAACCACTTGAGGCAATGTCCTCTTGGTATTTTTTAAATGTTGTAGTAGAAGTTTTGCCAGCTAAAGGTTTTTAAATTGCTGAAATTTGTAAATTGTTTGATATTGCTAATTTTGTACTGATTGAGCTGGTGCTTTATGTATACTTTATTTTTTAGTAAAGAAATAGTTGGGTTAATTGAGTGTCTAGGTGTCTTTAGAGGGGTTGGGTATGGGTTGGCTGGGGAGGTAAATTGGATATTGAGTTTGTGAATATTGTTAATAAGGTGTACAGTAAAGATTTTAAATTCCTTGTATGTAAATTGTGATAGGTCAGTTAGAATTAAGAGGTTTGTGTAGACATCATTTTGTAGTTGTTGTAATTGTAGTCAGAATGTTGATATGAGAATTGTTGAGTTAAGAAGGTTGTTTATGATTGACATGTAATGCAATTGCTAGAGTTGTTTGGGGTGTATTAAGCTATATATTTGAGGGTGGAAGAGAATTGAGTTTGGCATACTTTGGGCAAAGAAAGCTTTTTATTTGACAATATTAGTACAGCAATATGTGATATGTTGGCAGTTGGTTGATGTGAAGTAGTTGTTAGATAATTGGTATCATAGTCTGGCCATTAGAACAGAATTGATTATGTAGATTACTTGCTTTTCTGTGATTTTAGCATAATAGAGTTTGTTTAACTCCTGGATGAAGTTCTGTTTGATTTTCTTTAAGACATGTTTGTTATCGATAGTATAGTCAATGAAGGTTTCAAGGAATCTGAATGACTGTTTAGGTGGTAGATTGTATATTGGTTGGTTCTAAAAGATGATAGGTGTTGTATCTTCGTGGTTATTGTAGAATAATATAGATTTGTTAGGGTTGACCATGATCTTTGCTATTTGGTAGAAGGATGATACTGTTGTGAGTATTTGTTGTAGGTTATTACGGTTTGATGAAGTTCAAGTTGTGTTGTCCATATAGATAATAATGGATATTGAGGCTGATAAGGATGAGTTGGGTTTGTGTGAACTTGCTATTAGTGTATATCCAGATAGTTCTATTGAGATTCATTGTATTAGGGGGTCGTAAAAAATATACCATAGAATAGGAGAGATGGTTTTTCCTATATCAATGCTGTCTTCGACTTTGTAGAATAATATTTTTCTAAGAGATGTAATAACTTGATTATAGTGACTAAGTAAGATATAGGATATTAGATTAATAAATTGTTGGAGTACTTCAATATGAATTAAAGCTTGTTGAAGGAGTGAAATGTGGACTGTGTTGTAGGCTTTGGACATGTCTTGCAACAGGATCCAAAGTTCTTTGTTGTTTACATATACATTCTCTTGTAGATGTGTGATAGTTTGGATAGGTTGTGCTGTAGATTAGAGGTTGGAACCGGTTTTAAAAATTCGAGTTTATCACATAAAAATTCGAGTTTATCATACCAAAATTCGAGTTTATCACTTCAATCATTAATGATTGAAGTGATAAACTCAAATTTTGGTGTGATAAACTCGAATTTTTATGTGATAAACTCGAATTTTTAAAACCGGTTCCAACCTCTCTGTAGATATTAGAGAAAGAGCTATATTGTTAGCTGGGGATAATAAATTGTATTTGGTTAGAATAGTGCTTAGGCAAGTAGTTAAGATTTTTGTAAAGATCTTCCAAGAGTCTTCGATCAAGGTTATAAGGTAGATTAGGCTTAGATCTCCACTTTGGTAGCCTTTCTTGAGTATTGGCCAAACTAGGCCTTTGTGCCAGATATTAGGAGTTATTTGTAAGTTAATACAAGCATTGAATATTTTTGCTAGTACTTCTTTTGCGATGAGTGGTAACTTTTTTAGTATTTTGTTTGAGACTAGGGAGAGGCCTGTTGCTTTATTGTTTGGTAATATATTAATTGTTTCTTGGATCTCTTGTAGTGTTATGGTGATAAGCAGATTGTTGTAGGTCAAGAGGATAATTGTGTTAAGAGGTTTATAGTAGAGTGCCTATTGTGATCACAAGTTTTGGTTGTAGGGGTTGTGTTTGGTCTATCTGCAAAAGTGTTGTGTAGTAGCTTCTTTGATATTGGCAGATAAGGTAAGTAGAGTATTGTTGATTGTAATGTTGTAAAAGGTAACAGGAGTGTGAGTGCGCTTGAGAATGCTGTCAATCATCTTGAATGTGTTATTCTGGAAATTAGTATATCATTGATTGATATATGATTAGATTTGTTCGTGTTTGTGACTATTGTTTTTGGTATTGCGTGCCATATAGAGAGTCTTTCTGAGGAGTTTAAGTTGAAAGATAGTTTGTAGGTATAAGTGTGATTCAAGATTGTCAGGTTGAAGTAGTTTGCAGTTCGAGGATACATGTTATTTTACCAACAATCACTTTACAGACAACTTAGTTCACTGACAATCAATTCACAGACAAGTTCATTTCACCAACAATTATTTCACTGATAGCTTATTTTACTGACAAGTATTTTTTATAAATTATACTAACCTTAGCTCTAATTCTAACCTGACACTAACAACAATAACCAGAATTATTTTGTCAGCAAAATGTTATCAGTGAAATAATTGTCAGTGAAATGAACTTGTCGGTTAATTAATTGTCAGTGAACTAAGCTGTTGGTAAAGTAATTGTTGGCAAAATGCATACTACCTGCAGTTCGATTAGGTGAGCAGATCAATTTTAGTAAGAAGGTAGTTAATGTGGTTCGTTATGTGTACTGAGTAATAGGGAATAAGGTGATTGGTTATAATAAAGATATGGTTTGTTAGTTTTAGTGCTTGATGTAGGGTAGTGGCTTTAAAGATATGAGCATGAAATGTTCGTAAAGTGGTGAAGATATATGGTATAAATTTATCTGCAGCTTGTTTAATTATGTTGTTTAGGTTGTTAAAAGTTTTGTTGAATGTATTGTGGTTGGTTATAAGCAGGTTGAGTAATGATAATGCCTTAAGGTGAATTGAGATAAATGCTAAGTACTGATTCCAATCTTCTTGTAATATTTGAGTGTAGTTGTAAATTTTATAGTATTGTTTTTTATAGCATGAGGTCTTGTATATTGGGGTTGTGTTCCAGAATGTCTTGACAATTTGATAGTTGTTATTTGTTGAGTTGGAGAGATTAATTAAGTCAGAGATAAAAAAAATTAGTGCAATCTCTGGTGTTGTCCAAATATCTTCAATTTGACTAGTGGATTCATTTTTTTTCTATGTAGGTTCAGTTATATTGTAGAGTTGAAGAAGGCTAATAAAGCCTATATCAGTAAGGTGTTGAAGAAGGGGTGTTTGTTTATGAAAGTTTGGTCTGTTGGTATTGTTGTTAAAGTTACCGGCTATTATTATGTTTATATTGTGAGAGTGGCCATTGCTTATCCAAGAGGTAATTGTTTGTTGTATAGTGCATGATTGGGTTGATATTGCTAAAAGTAAGTAGATTGCAATTAAACAGGTTTTATTATTACCAAGTAGGAATAGATTAATTAGAAGTGCAAAGCCAGGTATAGTAGTTATTTTGTAGATATAGAGTTGTAGTTCGGGTTTAAGTGCTATCACTATACCTTTTGATGATTCTCTAATATTTGCATTTGTCAAGTTGTAGTTAGAAGTATAAAGTTTGTATAGCAGGTTGGTTAAGTGTGTAGTATGTATAGTTGATGCTGGCAGTTTGGTTTTGGTCATGAATACAATGTGTATATTGTGTTGGTGGCATTCCTCTAGCCATAACTAGAGTTTGAGATCCTGGTTAATACCTTGTATATTGTAGTTGAAGATATTAAGAGAGAAGATTGGTATTGAAGTGTTGGGGTTTGTGTTTGAGTTATAGGGTAGAGTGATACTGGGATTTGGTAAGTCAGTTGTTACTGATTCTGTTAATGAAGAGTCATTAGTAGTCAGGGTTGTAATGTTTATATTAAGTCTATTGATTGATCTGACATGAGATTATTTTTTATAGTTGTAGTCTGGGTGGGGTGGCCTAGGGTGAAAATCTTGATAGAGATATTGTAAGGAGTATAGTTGTTAAAGATGAGCCATTCTGGTTCTGGTAGGTCTGGTAGATTAAGTAGATAGTCTAGCATTAGATTGAAGTTAAAGTGTTCTTTGAGTTTATTTATATTGTCAGTTATAGTAAGGTAGTTCTGATAGAGGAAGGCTGAAGTAAGAGTTGGGTTAATTTGTTGGAGTTGTTGGTTTAGTTCTTGAAGGTTTTGGGGCAGTATTGGTTTGTCTCTATGTTCTCTTGAGCTTGTTTTATATAAAATATTTATCCAGCTTGAGGGAATTTTGGTGAAGTAGTAGTAGTTTCTTAGTTCTCTAGTGATATTTATAAGTTGCTTAGATGAGGTGATCGGGGTTGTAAGATTCATTTGAGTAATTAAAAGTGGGTCTGTAGGTAGTTCTGGTTTATCAGTAGGATTGACAAGTATATATTTCTTTGGTAGAGGGAGGTTGAAACTATATTTTCTTGGATTTCAGCTAGAAATCATTTTGCTAGAGGTTTGTTAATAATTGGGTAGGTGTAAGTATGTTTAGTTTTGATTATGTTAGAGTTGAAAGGTAGGCAAAGGAGTTTGATAATATAATTACTTGGGAGTTTTTTAAAGCCATAATAGGGCCGAAGTAGGTTTATGAATTTTTTGATGTCTTCTGTATCTTTTGGTCTGCAGAGAAAGAGGTAATAAAGGTTGTGAAGAAGTTGTTGGAGTGAGAGTAGAAGTGATGGTTTTGGATCTAGTAGTTGAAAGTAGTTAGATAGAATTTTATCAAAGTTGTATAATTTTTCAAGCTTTCTCTGGTATTCAGACAGATAAGAAAGTGCAAAGTGGTAGGTAATGGGAAATAGGTCTTTGACAGTAGGATGAAGTTTGATAAGGTTGCTAGAGAGTCCAAGTCATGCTTCTGCAATATATTCATTTGGTAATTTTTCGAATCTGTATATTTTTCGTAGAGCTACTGTGATTGCTTATGTGTAGTTTGTTTCTTTTATAGGTAGTTCAAAGGGTAAGTTAGATAAAATATCATCAGAGATTTTCTTAGATGTATCTGGAAGAGGGTCAAGGCATTCTGTATTTACAGTTCATATGAGTTTTTGGAGGTCTTCGAAGCTTGTAGAAATATTGATTTTGGCAAAATTGGCATAATAGTAAATTTTTCGTGCAATATTATATGGGTTGGTTTTGATAAAGTTAATATTAGTAATATAGTCAGTTGCTAGTTTGATCTTAAGTTTTTGCAAGATTTGGTTTTTGTTATTTTTATTGATGAATTAGGTGTTGTGTTGGTGTTTATATTTTTTAAGAGCCATATTGTAGAAAGTTTCAAATTCTTTTTGGTGAGGGGGTGTGGTCTGTTTATTATGAATAAAAGATTTAAAGAAGGCTGTGTTGAGGTAGTTAAATTTAACTTGTATTGCTGTAGGTAAGTTTAAGCAGGTAGATTGTCTAGTAGCTTTGTAGCTAAGAAAAGTATGTAATTAGGTTGCATACTTAAGTGTATTGAGTATAGTTTTATTAGTCTAAGTATTTAAGTCAAAAGATTTGTTTCGGCTTGCCATTGTTTAGACAACTTGAATACTCCATAGTGCTGATAGTTTGAGAGTGGAGGTTTTCTTGGTAGGCGATTGTGATTGGAGCATTTAGCTATAGGTACGAGGTGGGTCTGGTAGGGGGTTAGGTGGTTGGTTCGGTGTTCGGAGGTCCTTGGGGGTAGTTCCAGTTTGGTGTGGGGTCCTGATTTTGTACGAGACTGGGTGTATTTGGGGCATTGCTTCTAAATTTGGTTTTTTTTGGTTGGGTAGTAGGAATATTTCTATTAAGTCGAGATCTGTTGGTTCAGAATCTAACAGGTTTAGGTTTGTTGTTTTGTTGTTTTGGTTGGAGGATATCATGTGACTATTGTTGTGTTGTGGATAATTAGCAGGTAGAGGTAAGCTGTTTTGCCCACTTTTCGAGTATATGGAGTTGGGCAAGAGTTGGTATGGCAAGCTTTAAAAAGGTTGTTTCTCTTTGTTGTATTAGGTATTGGTTGTGGTGTTATTGTGGGTGGGTTTTCTGTAGGTGAGTTTTTTGGATCGTGGGTCATATCTATTTGGACAGTGCCAAATATTGAGTCTGTAACTGATTTGAGAATAGATTTTCTCTGTAATATTGTAGTAGATAACTTTGTAAGGAGTAGGGCAAGTATATTGAAAGCCTCGTTAGTTTCTTCTAGGTTCTCTATTTTGTTTGTAAAGTTTCTTCTCGTGTTTGTGGCTTGGACTAACTAGCAGTTGGGGATCGAATACTTAGATTTACTAAACTTTTTCTTGTTTTGTTTATTTTTTAAATTTTTCTATTAATTTATAAATTTATAGAAAAGAGTTTTTTTTTAAAAAATTAAATAGTTTAGTATTTATAGAATATAAAAGATACAACTTAAATCTATTATATAGTCTAGAAATATATTAATAGTAAATAAAAAATATACAAGTGCTTGGAGTTCTGCCTACTGTCAAGCAAAAACAAGACAAGAAAAATCTAATACTATTAAGTAAAATAAAAGGTATTAAAGTATTTAATAGCAAAGTAGCAAAAAGCTTATATAAAGTAGTATTAAATAAAATGATCAAAGTTAATAAACATAAAGTTTGTTTAATTAAGTAGCAAATATTTAATAAAGAACTAGAGTATTTTTTGTTAAAACAACTTGAAAAAAACTAAAAAGAGAACAAAAATTATTTTTTTTATATAAATAGATTATTGATTAAAAAAAAGAAAGATTGCAGAATAGGAGTAGGATAGATACAAGTTAATAATAGGGAAAAGATATTATTAATAAAGAGTAAAATTAGAATAGATAGATGGCTATTCTCAACAAAAGTAAAGTTAGCTATAGTATAAATAGTCATATTAGTAGTAGATAGCAATAGTAGACTAGTAATTAATCTAGATAGCTTAGCTGCAATTATAAGTTTAAAAAAATCAATAGATCTAGAAAATACATATAGTAGAGTAAAAAGAAAAGCTTTGTATTAGTATTAAAGATTAAAAACATAGTATATATAAATCCAAAAATATTAAGCTAGATTTAATTAAAGTTAAAGCATATAGTAGTATAAAGTAGAATAATCTAGCAGACAAGTTGGCAAAAGAAAGAGTGCAAAGTAATAATATTGTAGTTTGAAATTAGAAAACAACAAGCACTTTTTCTATATACTTTTCTAAAAAGATATACTTGTTAAAATACTAATATGCAAGTTCTTTAAAATTATTATAGATATGATAATAAGAGCAGAATAGCAGTGTTTTAATATAGTTAAAAGTTTTGAATTTTTTGAGATAATACGAAGAAGAATATTATAAAAAGAGAACAAAAAGTTAATAAGTACTAGATGTAAAATGCTTAAAGCTAGTAGATATGTCTTCTTTAAAATTAAATATATAAATAGGCTTGGTGCTACAAAAAGGCAGGAAATTAACAAATTTTTTAAAAATTTATTTTTATACAAATTAATTTAAAATAATATTAGAATTATTTTTTACTTAAAACAAAAAAGCAGTTGTATTAATAAAATTTTATAATATAGCTCTTTAAAATTTGTATTTTCTTATAATTTATTATAAATTAACAACATAAAAATTAATTTTTTGAAGATCTTTTGTTTTGTTGATTTCTCCTTTTTTTTGCAATACCAAGCCTAAATAATGTCTTGCTAGTTTTAACAATACTCAAAAAGAGAAAACCAAAGTTGTATACAAATAACTTTTGTATAAAATACAAAAAGACAAATAAGATAGCTATGTAGAAGAACCAATGTATAACAGTCAGATTTAATATACAGAGCAAACTTTGGATTCTTGCATAGCTATAAGAACTAGGCATATAGTGAGTAACTCTATAAAAAAAACTCAAAAAGACTTAGCTTCTAACTCATCAAACCCTGCCAAGACTCCCTTCTCTCTTCAAATACTTTCTTCACAATATTCAAAAAACATACTATTCTATTTATTTTTATAAACACTTTTTTACTTATATCAAAACCTTCTAAAAACTCTACTTCTGAAGACTCAGATAATGACAATATATCTTTAACTACAAATACTATATTAGACAAATCTAACAACCTTTTACTTTCTAGCTTACTCGATCTTTATAACCTTATTACATGCTATAACAAATTCTTATTTTACTATAAACTCAAACTTCTGCCTTCTTCTCAGACACTTGCCTCTTTTATACAGTTCTTAAAATTAAACTATTTAATATTTTTGTCTAAACAATATATTAAATCCAGATAAGAAGATATCTAGAATACTATGGAAAAGCAACAGTTTTAAGCTTCATAGCAAATGGCAAGAACAAAGCAGCCTTCATCGAAATAGAACCAAGAGATGAAAGAAAAAAAGGACTGCTACAGTCAATGTGGGCAATACATCTCGAGAAGGGTAAAATGTCAAGATTAACCCAAGGCAGGTTTGATGCTGAAGTACTT
>CAJVPU010000637.1:0-16316 GCA_910591775.1 Dentiscutata heterogama | reverse complement strand
AATTTTATTTAAATATTTTAAATAATTAAAAAAGTAGATCAGAGACATATTTATAGTAATTATGCAGCCAAATTTGCCTGCAAATCTTTACTAATTAAGGGATACTTAATTTAGTGCCATTTGAAGAATCACATTTGGGAACAAATATAGCAAATACTTTAATAAATATTTGTGATAATTTTGATATTACTTATAAAATACTTGGTATAATGGTTAATAATACTTCTAATAACAATATATTTATTCAAGTATTTTAAATATATTCTACAAATATTGGTAGTTTCTTCACTAAGTAGCAAGACCACGTTCACTATATGGCTAATATTATAAATCTTGCTTTGCAAGATTTTTTATCTTATCTGCATTTTGAGACACCAGATCAAGAAGATGATGATTTTAATATTTTAAACCAAATAAATACCTCTAAAGTTTCTCAAGTTTTAATAATTAAAAAGCTTTATAAACTTATTGCAAAACTTCAGCATTTACTCCAATATTGTCAAACATTAAGCAAAATATATAAATATCTTAAAATATTATATAAAAACCCAGTTCTTGACTCTAAAACATAATAGAACTCCACTCTTGATATAATTGAACAGGCTATTATTATAGCTCTAGCAATAAATAAAATAGTTAATAAAGTTCTTGGTCTAAATGTATTTAGTATTTTGCTGTCAGAATAAAATATATTAAAAGAAATTTTAATACTCTTAAAAACTTTTTGTAATGTATCAAAAACATTATATAGTAAATTATATATCACAATACCTCTTGCCATTCTTGTATTTAACTTAATTATAGATAATTTAGAAGATATACAAGAAAAAGACTTGTCACTAGTAATAGATAAAGTTATTAAAGCAGTACTTAAGAAATTAAGGTTTTATTATATAAGAAGTAATAGTCCTGTCTATGCAGTGACAACCTTATTAAATTCAAGATTAAAAAAAAGATATTATAAAGTAAGTGGTTGGGATAGAAAATAGATTAATTGGGCAATTAGAAGTTTAAATAAAATATAAAATAAATATATAGTACCAAAAGTAGTTCTAGAATATAGTAATACTTCTAGTACTAATAGCAGTTAATTTAGTAAAGTTTTTAAGAAGCTTGAACTTTCTGAGAATGTAGCAGTAGATAAAATTAATTCTTATTTAAATAGTTGTGTAGTAAATCAAAGTATAAACATATATTAATAGTAAAAAATATATGTTAAGATATTTCCAAAATTAGCACTCATGGCATGTAATAATCTCGCTATACCTGCAACAAGTGCCCTATCCGAGAGACTGTTTTTAAAAGGTTCAAAAATATGGATACTTAAAAGCTAGATCATTAAATCCAGAAACAATCCAAAAAGAAATTGCACTTGTGATTGGATAGATTAGTTCAGTGTTCTGAATTGAGCCAGTACAATTAGGCTTATCAGAATTTAGGGTAGACTCGATTTTGGCTTGAAAGGCTTGTGTGCCAGTAGTACAAATTATATAATACAATCTCTACTGTTGCAGATTATATCACATAATTTATATTACTGGCTCACAAGTCTTTCAAGATAAAATTAAACCAACTCTAAATTCCAATAAGCCTAATTAAGCTAGCTCAATTTGGAATACTGGCTAAAGCATAGCAAAAAAACTTTAAAAATATTAAATCAAATTTTGCATTATTATTTTTAAGAATGTGATTTATTATTTAATCAAATCAAAAAACTGATTTAGCAAACAATTAACAAACAGATATTTTTAAAATACAGTATAATATTATTTAAATTATAAATATAACAGTATTTGTTTTCATATACATAACAAAGTGTTCAAAGTTCAGTAATATCAAACTTAATTTGAGCAAAATCAGATTGAATCAAATCTAAATAAACAAATTACAACATTTTTAAATAAATCAATAAAGTAGAATTTTAATATACTTTAATCATCTTTGAAATAAATTTTGTACTAATAATCTTGCTAGTGTACATTCTGTCAGGATGCTTTGGTATTGGCAATGATTTAATAACTTTATTAGCATTCAAAAATTGCTTTTTAATTTCATTATCATCTGAACTAGTTATCTTCTTAAGCCAAGATTTAATTCCTTGCTTAATACTATAAGCATAAGGCTGTTTTTGTAGATCAAAATTTATGTATTTTTCAGCCAATTCAATATAGTATTTAGGAGTTTCAGAAGCAAACTCTGAATACAATTCTCTGCAAATTTTTACTAAAAGTTTAGTATCAAATTTACATTCATCAAAAGATCTTTGACTAGTCAACATTTCAGCTATAATAACACCAAATCCATAAATATCTGCAGCCTGTGTAAACTCTGTTTGTCTGATAAAACTTTGGAAGCAACATAAGATATAGCTTCATAAATTTCGCCAGTTGAAACATTCTCATTTTTCTTTCTTGCCAATTTTAAATCTGCAATATAGGATTATATATTTTTATTAGTGCATTGATCTTGCAAATTGTTATCACTATAATAATCAGCATGAATATATCCTGCCTAATTGTGAATATAATATAACTTATATGCAGTATCTTTAAGTATTTGTAATTTAACCTGCCATGTATGCTTATTAAAATTACTTCTTAAATATTTATAAAGACTTCTTTTATCTGCATACTAAAAGACCATTAAGTAATTTTTTGTTTCTATGTTTTGGGTTATTTTATATATTGCAAGTTTACTAAAATTAAGTTTATATTCTATAAGACTTTTAAACTTAAAGTTTAACAATAAATTATTACAAAAATTTAAAACTTTTAAGAGAAATTATCAAAGCAATAAATTAGCTTATTTATTTTAAAAAATCATTTTTTCTTAGAACTAGCCAAAGTCTTGAGTGCAATAATACTGGATTGTTTACATGCTCTTACATAATTGTACTTATCATCATCAACTTTTTGTATGCTATCTAACTAGGTTGCTAAATATACAGAACCAAATCCACTTTTTTAATATTAGATAATTTTCAAATAAAATCTATTCAATTGTATTTTCATATTTTCAAGTTCTAAGTTAGAATTCTTTCATTCAATTATCAATATCTTTATTTCTACTTGTTCACCTTATTGTTATGTCAGGGTCACATGATAGACACTATGCTGGTTTTGTGCTATTTTCATTACAATGTACACATTTTCTATATTCAGATTTCCCATATAATAAATATATTAATAATGTTTTATTTTGCATCTGCAATTTTAAACTTTATATCAAATATTAGTAAATAATTTTTATACTCACTGACTAAATTAATACGAATAACAAATTTAAACATAATGGTAAATAAGTATTTTATGATCATGCTTTGTGAACTTGTTTTGCTAGTTTTAATTCTATTGATTAATAAATGTTTTTTATACTTACTCATTGAATAAAATGATTAATGTGAATGAAATGAATTTAAATATAATATGGTAAAAAGTATTTATAAACTTGTTTTGTGAGCTTGTTTTGCTGTTTTTATTTCTATTAATTAATAATTGTTTTTTATACTCACATGCTGAATGAGGTGATTAATGCAAAAAAACAAATAATGATAAATAAATATTTATAATCTTGTTTTGTAAACTTGTTTTTCTGTTTTTAATTCCTTGATTAATAAATGTTCCTTTATACTCACTCACTAAATAAAATAATTAATGCAAATGATAAATTTAAATGAATATTTATAATCCTGTTTTGTGAACTTGTTTTGCTGTTTTTTTTAATTTCATTGATTAATAAACTGTGTTTCAAATTGAGCCGGCTCAATTAGGCTCATCAGAAGTTAAGGTTGGCTCAATTTTGGCTTAAAAGGCTTGCTCACAAGCATTTCAAGCTAAAATCGAGCCAACTCTAAATTCTGATGAGCCTAATTGAGCTGGCTTAATTCGGAATACTGTATTTGATATTTCATACTCTATTGCCTCTTAAATTATTATCCAAGTTCTTATTAAAATCTCTAACTATCTTTACAATCAAATTTGAAAATTATACTGTATTAACCTTTCTATTTAGAAGAAAGCACATCAAATATCTTCAAGCTTAGTCTCTACTCAACCTTATCAACAACCTTTCTCTATTACTATTTTAGAACTTGTAATATATTTATATACAATTGTCTCTGCAACTTACTAGATCAACTATACTCTGATTCTAATTCTTACTCACATACTAGACTTGTAAATTATAAATTTAATATTTGGGCTACTATGTGGGCCCAGTATAGTATCTTTACTAACTTTATTCTAACTATTCAAATTTAGATAAGTTTTAACCACTCTAATAGGTTTAGGTTATAGATAAATAATTAGTCTAAACTTTTATTTTTGTATATAGTTTATATTATTTATTTGTATATGAATTAGGTTTTTATTTAGTTTCTATATGTCTACTTATATAAATTGCTTAATAAAGATATAAGCAAGGCCTCACTTTTAAATTAAAAAAAAATATTTACAAAACAAAATCAATTAACTATTATTAGTACAAATATAAATTTACATAAAATTTTATACAAAGTTATGTTTGTACTAATAACAACAAATATATATCCAAAATACTCTTCATATTTCACTATTAGAACTGCTTTCTGAACTATTATTAATATTAGTACTACTTTTATTACTGCCACTAGTATAAGATAATACCAATAGTATACTTTTTTTTTATTTATTCTTTGATGATCTTGCCAAGACTTGTATACAGTTTACAAATTAATCTCGAAAGACAATTATAGTTGAAAAACAATATAGCTGCAACTAAAAGCCCAACCTCACCTGATTACCTATTGACACCTAGCTGTAACCATTGCACTGATTTACAGATGATTCAAATTATATGCTAGCTTTTAAAGAACTGAAATATTAGGACTAATTTCCCTTCTAATTCTTTCTTCTTCTCAAGGGGTATAAGACAAAGGTGAGAAGAAATAAAAAGTTCTTTAACAAACATGACAAAAAAAAAAAAAATAAACAAAAGAAAAAGAAAAAAAAAATATAGATTTCGAAAAAGAAAAAACAAAAAAGAAAAAAGATCTAATAGTACTATTATAACCTATACAAGACTTAAAAATTATATAACAAATGCAACATCTGTATATCTCTGCTATAAGACTTTGTCTTAACATATTAGTTTCTTTCTGAATATATGACCAATTCTGGGAATATCTTTATCCATAGACTAGTTAACAGACCTTGTTACATAGAGTAGCAATGTGATTGTTACAAAACAAAAGATGTAGTTGCAATTTACTAGGTTGACTAAATTTAGAAGGAGTAATCAATGCCAATCTTTTGATGGGATAAGCTGTTTTGCCTACTTTTTTTAAAAATTTTGTTGTAAGCACAAATAGATAATAGTAAAAAGTATAGACCTTGTACTTTTCTTAAAAGAAAGTATATTTTTTATCAAGAATAATGAAACAAGTAGATCTGAGCACACTGCTGATATTTTTTTCAGTAAGTGATAAACTCTGAACTTTTTAGCAAGTAGCATATAAGAACTACTTCTAAATAACAAGTGCCATTACTATAGTGAGTAATAAGCTCTAAACCTATCAGCAGATAGTGTATAAGAACTATCTCTAAATAATAGACTTCAGTTTATGGTTCTCATCAGTCTTATATCCTTCTTTTTTAGCATAGTTTTACTGTTTTTGTTGAAAATTTTTGTTTTGAAAAGTTGGTCCAAGTGATCATTGGAAAGAGTTGTAATAGTTGTATAAATAGTACAATTTTATATTTTATATATAGATATATGTATAAATATATATATAATTAATTTAATGTTTAATATTTCTAATAAACCTCTTAACAAAGATAAAGATGCAAATAAAGATAAAAAACTACAGCTTCTTTTTCTACTGATTATTCCAACTTCTACCTACTTTGTTTTTTAGTATATAAAACAATATAATCAGAATTAACAGTACTTATTTTGTTAAAGAGAAAGAAAAAAAAAATAAAAAAAAGTTGTGAAATAATATAAAAAAATTTAGAAGAAACAATTTAGGAAAAGAGAATTGTGAAAAAAACAAGAAAAAACTCAATTTTTTTATATTTTTATAGTTTAAAAAATTATGTATTTTTTATATTTGTATTGTCAAAAAATATATATTTTTTTTTAAGTTTTAGTAAAAAAAACTACCCAATATTTGAGTAAATTAGAATATTTTTTGTAAATTTTAATAACTATTTTGTTAAAAATTTATATAATTAAACACAAGCCAATACAAAATTCAGTAATAGTATAACAAGCTTGTATTTTAGATAAGTTAAAAGATAATATTATTTTATTTAAAAAAAAAAAAAATATTTATACTAATACAACAAATTAAAAAAACCTTCAAATAAAAAAAAATAGATGTAAATAAAATTTATTATTTAAAGAAATATTTCATTTTAAAAAAAAATATCTGTATACATTTTTTACTTTAAAATATTTAATAAACAAAATATCTTTATTCTTAGTAAGTTATTTTTGTTAAATCTTTTACAATCTTAGCACAATTTCTAGTACAACATATAATAAAGAAAAAAAAATAATTAAAAAGCAAAAAAAAATATAAAATATATAAGCTTAAAATCTTGGGTAAAGATATCAATATCACACACTTGCTATCAGGTTATAACACAGAAGTTTCTTCTTTACCAGAGCTTTGTAACTATTGCTACAAAGTATTAAACAACAATAATTATGGCATTATATTAATCTGCGGCCATGGTTTCTATTGGCACTGCTATAATCAAATAGAATATGAATGCTAGTACTGTGAATAGTATTATAAAAATAGAATAAATAAGAACATTAGTTTATTTTTAAAAAGGCTTGAACATGGTAACAATAAACTTACTTAAAATAATAGAATTGAAGAGCCATAGAATTCAGAAAAAAAAGGCATAAAAAATTTCAGAAATTAGATAAAAGTAACACAATTTTATTGTATTTACAAACTGCATTAAAAGATATAATCAAATGGTAATAAATAAAATCATATTCATTTTACTAACTTTTTGTCTGTTAAGTAATTATTATTACCAGTATTGACTGTAGAAATTAAACCAACTAACACAGCATTCATATTTTTGTTGTATTTTACATATAAGCCATCTACCTTTAAGTACTTAATTTCACTTGATCTGAAAGTTATAAAAGGCTTATTAGGTCACAGAATGTGCTAATAAAAAAAAACTTTTTATTGTATATTTGAAAGAGTTAATAAATTACTAATAAAATTTATATAAATTCATGCCCCATTGTCCAATTATATTCAATTTAATATCATGATTAATAGCCAATAAAAATATATTTCTAGCATGCTATGGTGTTACTATTAAAGTTGGGAGAACTTGGAAATTGAATAGCCAGTTTAATTCAGAATAGTAAACAATATAAGGCAGAGATATAGTAATAACATATATGTGTATAGAATCAGTTTAACATGCATCACAGTATATATCAATAATATAACAGTCAGAAAATATAGTACAATAGAGATATGATATAATGAAGAATCACTCAGACATCTTTATTATAAAGAAAGATATTACTCAGAAATAGCCTGAAGATACAAGTAAGGTGAACTCTGAGGGTTTTTATACATAATAGCAACTTAGAACTCCCCCAATGCACATGATGAAACACTTCCTTGGAACATTCTATCATTGATTACAAAGCTTTATCTTTATCAACACCAATTAAACCTTCCTTTCATGTCTTTATCTAATTAAAAAACTTATATCTGAAATAACAAACTTCTATACTAACTCCTCATCAGGCTAGCAATAAACAAATACCTGATTGTTCAACAGCACTTAGTATTGTCTAAGAGAAAGAACTACAGTAAACCTCTCTATAGTCACTTCCTATATAAGCACATTTTCTTTATAAGCTTGTTTTTTAAAAAACCATCTATTATTAAATATAATAAATTTGACTTCTATAATTAGCACACTTCTCTATAATCATGCTTTTTTGTATCCCTGGGTGTGACTATAGAGAGATTTGACTATATTGTACTTTTACGCATCACGTAGTAAATGTAGAATGGGAATCAATTATAGTAATAAGTTAAGTGTATAGGTGCATAAATAAGGAATGTAGAATTATATACAGTCAAACCTCTCTATAATCACCTTCTATATAAGTACATTTTCTTTATAATTGCGTTTATTTAAAAACAAACTACAGTCAAACCTCTCTATAATCACCTTCTATATAATTGCATTTATTTAAAAACAAACTACAGTCAAACCTCTCTATAATCACCTTCTATATAGGCACATTTTCTTTATAATTGCATTTATTTAAAGGGATCAATTTTTATACCCTCCACATTTAATATTCATACCCCCCAGCAAAAATAGCAATTTTTAAAACTTTGAACGAAGATATTTTAACAACAACCTGACCAAATTCGGTGAACTTTTTTTTATTTAAATTCTGTGGATCCATAGAATTTAAATAAAAAAAAGTTCATCGAATTTGGTCAGGTAGGAGTCAAGATAACTTCGCTCAAATTTAAAGAAAAATCAAAAACATCTATCAAAACAAAAGCTGCGCCAAATTTTTTTAAAACTTTGAATGCAGATATCTTGACAACAACCTGACCAAATTCATAAACTTTTTTTTGTTTGAATTTTATGGATCCACAGAATTTAAATAAAAAAAGTTCATCAAATTTAGTCGAGTTGTTATCAAGATAACTTCGTTCAAAGTTTTAAAAATTGCTATTTTTGCTGGGGGTATGAATATTAAATGTGGGGGGTATAAAAATTGATCCCCTTATTTAAAAACAAACTATTATTAAATATAATAAATTTAACTTCAATAATTGTCACAATTCTTTATAATCACACTTTTTTGTATCCCAAGTGAGTGATTATAGAGAGGTCTGACTGTATTATTAAATATAATAAATTTAACCTTAATAATTGTCACAATTCTTTATAATCACACTTTTTTGTATCCCAAGTGAGTGATTATAGAGAGGTCTGACTGTATAGTAATAAGAAACAACTATATATGATAATGACGTATGGTGAATATAAGTGTCATAATTTAGAAAGGGATGATCGAACCATGACAATGTAAGGGCTAACTAATAATAAAAATTTTAGGCGCAGAAATTTTAATGTAACAATGGACATCCGAATTTTTGATAATAAAAACTTCGGATGATGAAAAATTCGAATTACCGTGGTATATAAATTCTAATACACGGACATCTGAATTTTTTGATAATCCGAAGATTTATATGAATTGTATAAAAACTTTGGATGATCAAAAATTCGGATATCCCGTGTTATTCGACATTGATGACTTTATGAATGATTTCAACTTAAGACTATCGAGACAGTATGAGGATATGGTTGGATGAATTCTATCCGACAGGAACAAAGAATAATTCATATTTATGAATGAATAAATTTATTCGATAGGTACCTAGAGTGAGTTCTATTTTCTGCCAAATGATATAAAACTAATGCTAAACAAGGAATACAAAAGTTTTGTGGCAAATATATAAGACCACACAAATTAAGTAGAATTATTTAAGATCCTATTTTGTCCTAAATCGTTATTCATATGTCGTGCCCGAAGTTAATATTTGCATTTTCCCCATTTAATGGTTTTTGAGAACATAAAATTGGAATAGATAGTTTTAGTGAAATCTATTCTGCTAATTGACAAATGGAACGATACAGTCAACTCTCTCTATTCCGAACGGTCCGTTCTTATATGTAAAATTACTCAATAACTCAGTTCTCAAAGAGGTATTATATTACTAATCCGAACTTTATAATAAAATTTACAAATGTTCTAGAGTTTTACGTTCGGTTCTCACAGATTTTATTATGGTTCGGATTAGAGAGAAGCGACTGTATAAAGTTTTAATTAGTAAAGAAGATTTTAATTAGAGCAAAAAAAATGCGACAGTGGTTTTAAAAATTCTTAAAGCTCTTCTAACATTAATTATATTATCATTTTTTTGAAATTACAAAAATATTGTTAAATATTATTCTAACTTACTGAGCGTCATCTTATCTTATTTAGCGTCATAGAGTGTTAAAAGATCCTACTAAATTTTAACATTAATTATACCTTGGCTTTGTTCATTTTACTCTTTAATTTCTTTAATTCATTATATGTACAAATTCATACAAACAATTGGACAAGAGACACCAAATTCTCAGCCTTATGTCTAATCAGAGTCTGATACACTTTACCGGATTACTACCTTTAACGACTTAAGTTTGAATAATTGGATCTGTGTCATTTCACCGACAATCACCTCATCGACACCTTGGTTCACTAACAATTAATTTACAGAGATTATTTTACCGACAATTAATTCAGTTCATTTCACCAACAAGATTTTTTTTATAAATTACATTAACCTTAACTCTAATTTTAACGACAATGATCAGAATTACTTTGTCGGTGAAATGAGCAGTTAGTTAGTGAAATAAATTGTCAGTGAATAAACTGGTTGGTAAATTAAATATCGGTGAAATGAGCATGTCAGTGAATTACGGATGTTCTCACAAATTCTGGGACAAGCTAAAAATTTATTCGTTTCCAAAATCTCTTTGGTTTCGTCCTAAAGGTCGCCTAACTTTTCGGAAATCACATAATTGTCATAGGAACTTCAGTACGAAGATAACGAAGTAATTTCTGGAGAATTAGATGATTCATGGGACAAAACCAATGAGATTTCGGGAAACGAACAAATTTTTGGGTTGTCCCAGAATTTATGAGAACTGTAACTGTCGGTGAAGTGATTGTCGGTGAAATGGGTACCACCGATAATGAGGATGTCCAGGAACAGAAAGACCTTTCTAAATGCACCTTCATTAAAGGCACTAACTATCTAAGCGCATTTTCAAACTCTGGCCAAAAATAGAGGACACTCATGTTGAATGGTATTTGCCATTAAGTGCGACGGAGTTGAATTTGTTTGGTGAATGCTGATTATATTAGTTGCGAATTATGCGCTATTAAAACTGAAACGGGAGGTTCCTTATCATTTTCCTGACAAATACTTCCCGAAAAATTTTCACTGACAATCATTTCCCGACACTTTCGTTTCTTCGGCACTTCATTCACTGACAATTATTGTAGAAAGATTGCCAGGAAAATGAATATATTGGAAAAATGAAAGTGTTGAGGGAAATAAAAGTATCAGGAGAAATGATTGTCGATGAAATTTTTTCAGTGAAATGTTTGTCGGGAAAATGATAGGGAACCGAAATGGGGTATGCTTCCAGAATAAACAAATAATATTCCGTGACTTAGCTAGCCGATAGTTGCCACCTGCAGACCGGCCGTTGATATAAATTTATGCTTTTGATATTCAACAGTTATACAGTGCTTAATGTGCAGTGAGAATAAAAAAAATCAGATGACCATGATGTATAATTTACATTATACAGTCGTCCGAATTTCGATCAAAAATGATGGATGATCAAAAATACGGATGTTCGTGCATTAAATTTTATATAATACGATTAAATATATTATTTTGAATTTTTCGATCATCCGTATTTTTCATAATTTGATAACGTGCGACATAAATGATCCAGAGGCTTCGGATTATCGAGTGTTGACGTTGACTGTATTTTAAATTTAGCAGCCATGCACTGCCACAAGCATTATAAAATTTTAACTACCAGGAATGTTCGTGTAAAAATTCACATAAAACCTGTAATATTTTATAACACAAATACCTATGTGTATTTTAATTAATACATTTATTCTTTACAGATTTAAATTGATATACTAATTCAGATAGTCTTTGTTTCATTGGGCAGTTCAACAATGTATGACCAGCCTAACATATGTACATGAACATGCTACCAAATAGTATGCAAGATTTTGCACACAGATGGTTGCCTGTAAACTATACACTTCGTACTTAGTACTATGTTCCTGGTATGGTTATATATTTGTATATTGTAAAAAATAAATAAAAATATGATTAGCATTAGTTTTTACCGAGATAAACCAAATTTGTAATTTAATAATGTCATATTTGATAAGATTGTATCTCAATTTAAAATATAAAAACCTTATTAAAATTCACATATACTCTTTTATTATAAACTTTATTCCTAAATTCTAGGCTAACTATAAAAAATTTCATATAAAAATAAGTCAAAATTTCAGCAATCATTCTCGAAATTATTACTTGATTTTAATAATGCCATCTTTAACATCTTTAATCGATGAAAATTACTTACAAAAGAATTGTGAGGATCTTTATAATGCTCTCATTACCCTTTTATTTCCTGTTATATTAGTTGCTTTATTAAACTTTAATAAAAATAATATTAAAAATAATATTAAAAATAAAAATAATGTTGATGTTGAGAAAAATAGTGAAGAAACAGAAAATATATCAATTAAAGAAATAGTTTTACCATTTTTTGATGATATTTTATATAATATCACTATTTGGGGAATTCCATTATTTGTTTCTTTTGTTTATAATGACATGTTAAATGTAAAAATCTTTTCAATTGTTAATATGATTTTACATTTATCTTGCTCTTTTATAGTTTATTTTGCTAAATTTTTCGCAATTAGATTTAAATTAAAATTTTTTGGATATAAAAATAATTGTGATTTAACTAATAATTTTTTCTGGAAATTTAATGATCTTAAATTTAATAGTTCAATTAAACTATTGTATTGTTTTTATATTGCTAATTTTTTGATATGTTTTCCTTTTTATGTACTTCCATTATTTTGGAATACAATAAATAATAATTTTGCTTATTTACGTATATTAGCAGTAATTTTGGCAATATTTTTATTTTCTTATATTTTTTCTTTTCGTATTAAATCTAAATTTTTTAAAAATTATATAATTCCATTACTTTTATTTATTCAATTTTATCTACCAAATTTTTTGCAAACAGTAATGATTTTGAGAGGAAATCCTATAAATTTTTATTTTCTTAAAATATGTGTTTTTATATTATTTTTATCTTTTACAAGAACTGTAAATTATTATACTAAAGAGATTCCAAAAAACTTAATTATTACTACAACTTCACTAACGCAAATTATTTTATGTTCATTACCAGAAATTCTTTTTGATAAAGATGAAAGTATATCCGAAGATATAACTTCATCACAATTAACTTTACCAAATGAACAAGATTTTGATTATAATTTATTAGGTGAATAATTTAATTAGCAATAATTATATACATATTAAACATATAATATTATTTATTAAATTGTAAGAAATATATATATATATTTTCATAAATAATTTTTGTAAATCGAATAAAAAATAAAATACAAAATTTTATAAAAATACTAGCTGAACTATTTATAAAGCTAAAATCGATGAATTAATAAAATTTTATTTAAAAAGTTAAATCGTAAAAATTTGAGGCAATAGGTTCCGCAATATTAAGACTTGCTTGGATTAATCATCACTAATTTTATTTTTTCAATTTTCTTTGATCACAATTCTAGTGATGTACCGGAGCTTTACTTGCCAAGGTATTTCTAATCAACTGTTTCTATTGATATAATCTGAATTCATGCTAAAATTATTTCCACCTTTATTTTTTATCTCATGCAATATATATATATATATATATATATATATATATATGATTTTAAGTGTATTCTTCCTGGGTGTTGCGTTACTTATAAATTTCTGTATAGCCAAAGTTTATAAAATGGGTTATGAAATATCGAAGTTTAGTTGCTATGCTCATTATTTTAGCATTAACTGATCACGAATATTTGACGATTTTAAAAGATAGACCAATGCTTACTAAGAAATACGAGTAGATCAATATCTTTAATTTATTTACTCATATATTTGGAGCTGCAATAATATGGGGAGCATTCATTGATATTTTTTTTAGGAATATTCCACAGATCATTATTCAAGTAAGTATACCGTATAGGCGCGTAATAACGCATCTGTACGTTATTACGGAAGCGTATGCGCGATTATTCGAATCATTATCCTAATTTTGAAGAAAAAAGTTGCAGCTTCTAAAAACTTTTCAGATACTATATATTGGTGCGCATTATTTCGGACGCGTATGGGCGTTATTTTAAGTCAAATATTTGATTTTCAAAGTTCACATGGCGTGTTATTATACGACAATATTATGTCGCAATGCGGCAAAGATTTTTATTTTTTAGTTATTTTTTTTAATAGTCAATAACGATGTAGTTATTTTTTAATGGGTTGATAACAATGGTTCATATGGGTCAATATTAAATAAATAAATAAATAAATAATGGTAATGATAATGATAATAATAATAATAATAATAATAATAATAATAATAATAATAATAATAATAATAATAATAATAATTACCTGATTTTTTTTTTTCCGAGTTATTTGAACGTTTTTTAAACTTTTAGCGAACATTTCTTAACAGCCATTTATCTAAATTCGATGAATTATTTTATTTTAACTCTACATATGTGTAGAATTTCAAAATATTAAGGATCGAGACACGGAAATTATGATTTTGAGTGATTAAAACGAATCGTACTAAATTGCATAATTTTACATCATTTATATTATATAATTGCTACATGTATTCATTATCAGCTTGATCCAGCCTGAATATTTGACAATTATAAAAACTGATTAATAGTATGTTAAAATATGAAATAAATTATTTTTTAGTAGTATGTTAAGGTACAAGTAAATTAATAACGTTTTTAGTATGTTAAAGTGTAAAATGACATTAAAACCTAAAATAAATTCATTCGTATTTAAGAGAAAAAATTTATTATTTTTTTTGTATGGATCAAAAAGAATTACATTGAGCGTTTGAATTTAAATATGAGCTTGTGTGTAGATTTTTGTCGGATCTTTTGCAGTATAGGTGAAACTATTAATAAAAAGTATAATTAATCAATTGATTTAGAATAGGTATCACCTATATTGCAAGAGATCCTTTTTATCTATATATAAGTAATACACTCTTAAATTTTATTTAAAGCAGGTGTTTTTAATTAACGATGAATAAATAAACTCTTGTTTAATCATAAACGGAACAGTTAAGTGTATTGTTTAAAAAAATAAAAGTTTTTAGTTGATGGCAGTATTTAAAAAGTTGCAAATTTTTAGTTGAGTAGTTGTGCAATATTTAAAAAATATCAATTTTTTTATACTAACATCATTTAAATTGCATTAAATCGCACTTTCATTTTTTAATCATCAGTAAATTGAATGTTTGCATATACCGCACGCATGATTTACAAATTCTTATCGCATAAATTCTGTGTCCCTCTTATGATATTCTCTGATTACATTTAACCCCAAAATTACGATATTCTCAATCATACTATATACGCTGGTTTCTTACCAGTTATTAATAAATAATTTAATTTATTGTTGCCTTCATATATAAGATCATGTCTAGTTGCTTTAAGCGTTAAAACCGAGTCTTTTATGTAAACATTTTCATGGTAAGTAGTATTGCCTAACATTAAAGCTGTACCCCTATGTATATTGCCCCAGCTACAATAACAAAAAAAAAATATCAACTTTTATGATTTCAATGTTTGAATATAACTAGTAGGAAATTTTCACAAACGAACGGGTATGTATAGTTCCAATATAAATCGAAAGTGCCATAATCTGAGAAGGATGATTTTGGGATCACGATTTCGGCAAAAGTTACAGAAGAAAAATACACAGGAAAAGCGTTAAATAGGTTGCTAAGTGGAACATTATTGATTTAGCACATTAACTAATTGAAAAGCCCTTGACAGAACCATTATAGAATTTATAGTATTTTAGCTTTTAATATTATGTGCCGATTTTATAAATTATAAAATAACACTAATCGAACTCCTTAAGGATACTAGTAAAAATTTATCATTACGTAAATCAGTGAATCCAGTAAATCTTCTTGACAATCACATTACATGATTAAACACTCAGGCTAAGGTTAAATATTAGGTGGCCGGAATTGTATTACCGGTTATTTCTAGATAAGGGTAAGGTCTTTGTATTCAAGCATTAAAAATCTGATTGTTACAAGTGTCACTTGAATTTCGTTTGTTTGTCGTATTTTAATTTGGTACGCTTGTCCGTTATTGTCGTATTTTAGATTGTAATAATAGTATTGTTTTTTGAGTTTTTCTAAGATATTATCTGGTAATTTTGATAGGTCAATTACTTTGGGGTATTTTTCTAATACTGTTGCTACTTTAGCTCTGTCATTTTTATCGAAGATTGTTAGATACTTATATCCCATATAGAGATGGTCGAAATTCATAAGTTGTTTTTCTATTCGTTTTAGTGGTGCTATTTGTTTTTGAAT
>CAJVPU010000636.1:0-16322 GCA_910591775.1 Dentiscutata heterogama | reverse complement strand
TTATAGCTAGTGCCGGCTAACTTTGTCGGTATTATGTTCTTTCGGGAATCCGTTTTTCGGGATTTTGACCCAAATTCGTTTCTACTTTGTGAGATCACCTCAAGGGTGATTCCGTTCAATCTGTGGGCATTCGGTCCACGAAGAGCACAAGCCAATGAAGTTCTTAAATAAGGTTAGAAAGTGAAATCGGTTACGCAACTTCCTTATTATAAAAGAACTCACGTTTGCTATATTTTCAACAAAAATGTCTATTTAAGAATATTCACCATTTATTTCTATTATACATTTTAGAAAGATAAAGAAAACGAAGGGCCAGGAGGAATAAAGAAAAAGAAACTATATCGAAAATGAAAACATCATATCAGTAAATGTAAATAACAAAGATCATCCAAATAATGATATAGTTGATGGAGAAAGTATACCTGATTATGTTGACCTAACTGAAATCGATGATCTATGCGTCAGAAATAGTGTAAAGAAGATGAAGGCTGAAAAATGGATGAAGGTCGCGAATTCAAAGATGCTGGTAAAATATCAACGTCCGAGAGAATTATGAAAACATCTGAAGCCAAGAAGTTGGAATCAAGAACGAAGAGAAGGAAAAACAATCAATAATTGAGATGAAAGAAACCGATAAGTTAATAACAATCGAAAGAATAATGAAACATCTGAAGCCAAGAAGTTGGAATCAAGAACGGAGAGAAGGAAAAACAATCACTAATTGAAATAGAAACTAATAAGTTAATAACAATTGAAAAAATAACGAAAGCATTTGAAGCCGAAAAGTTAGAGATGATCAAAACGCAGGAGGCTGCTCAGTGGGAGATTAAGCAGCATAAGCAATCAAAGTTGTGTACAGAGAATATGTATAGTGTCAGAGGAGGACTTGAATATATTCGATCCAAGGTAAAGCTTCTATTTTCTTTCGCTGTTCTTGATATTCAATTGTTGAATTTTTTTTTATCTTTCTGTATAGATATTATCAAACAATAATTCTTCGATTATTGAAGAACCAGTAGATAAGATACTTACCCATTAATACCCTCACCTACATACTAGAAGACGCACATATCAACAACAAACAACTATAGCTATTATCGCAAGATATGTCAAAAGTCTATGACTCCGTATATATCCCACTGCTAAAAGTTGTTGTCTTACTAAGTATAAAAGTCCCAGAAAAAAATCACATCACCGACTTCTTCACGAGCAGATCGCTAAGACTTTCCGACGATAAAAAGTTTATTAAATTCTTACAAAAAACATGTGATCTTCGCTTTGATGATGTTAAAAGGTATATTGGAGCCAGAGAAATATAGAAAAACCCATAAAAAAATAGATTTATCTTTGTCTATATTAGTAAAACCTATAGCAATATTTATTTTAATACTCAAGACATGGGTTATACCACAATGCATCAAAAAATTTTTATAGGCACAGAGATTACAACGATATTGTCACTAGGCATTCTTTTTGAGTTTTTCCAAATTCATGGAAATACTATAATGCGGATGGCAGTAATTACCTCTATAAAATATCACTTTCGTAAAATGAACTTTTAAAATTTACAATATTTTTCTTTTCGAAAAAGTCTATGATTGATGTACTGTGCCACATCA
The DNA here is from genome assembly GCA_910591775.1 of Dentiscutata heterogama. Classification (NCBI taxonomy): domain Eukaryota; kingdom Fungi; phylum Glomeromycota; class Glomeromycetes; order Diversisporales; family Gigasporaceae; genus Dentiscutata; species Dentiscutata heterogama. The sequence goes on along the minus strand of CAJVPU010000636.1, from coordinate 14,703 downwards.
CAAGGCCTCTTTTATATATTTCCTATCTCGTAATTTAGAATAAAAAAATTCATCTGTTACTATGTCTTTAATCATATAAATCTTTCTATGATTAATGTAACGATCATAACGTACAGATGCGAAATTTCTCAGAAAAATATTAAAAAAATTTCTTTATGATCCTAATGATTATAAAGCTGTTGTAATTCGAGTCAATAATCTGATTTCTTCACAGTGCAGATTATTTTACTTCGAAATTAAAAAAACTAAATACGTGTAATATTATCATTTAAATTGGTTTTCGAATTATCCTAAATAAAAGATTGGATATTCTAAAATTCATAAATTGTCCTAAATTACCATAATGCGAAAGTATTAACGATTGACGTAAATGCACTTTGGAACATATTTTGCTTCAAGCTGGTTGGTCTTTAAATATAAAAGAATCGTGTTAAAAAGTATGAAAAAGTTTAACAAAATACACGATATAATCATTTTACAATATTCCATTAATATCGATACTGAAATTATAGCGATTTACAAAAAGGTGTGACCTCTGCAGATCATAATGTCATGTAAAATCACGTGAAATTAGACGATTTTTTTAAAGATTCCGTATAAAATATAAACGTTATTGATCGAAAATTATGATCAATAGGGAATTAAAATTTTTCCGTTATCAGCATCAAGAAATCATGGGGTCACACCATTTGCAAACTGCCATAATAAATAAGTTTTTCGATCATATTAAATTTTAAAGTTGATTTAGAATCAAATTTAGGTGGGGCGTAGTTATATTCCCGGATCTTATTCAGAGAACAGTTGGTAAGGATAGTAATACTCGAATCTTAATCATGGGTGTATTATTTTTGGGTGTCTGTAAGCAGTGGCTAGCGATAATCGAAGAATCTTCCATTCGTCCTTCCTCATGGCTATCAATTCGATATTGAATGAATTTTCAGATAATATTATTTCATTTCAAGCCCTAAATTACATAATTGTGAAAAAAATAATTACTTATCGCCTATGGCAGTTAATCCGATTTAGGGTTTGAAATGAAAAAGCAAGAACGTGTGATTATCCTAAATGATTTGTCCGAAAATCCTAAAATCCGAAAAACCCTACCTGCCAACTTTATTCATCATGTATTAAATCTTATATATACTTTAATATCATATTTAGGAAATTGATATTTCCCCTCCTGATAAAAATCATGTGAGAGAGTTGAGCCGGGGTATTTATCATTTTTAGAAATTACATTTTGTATTGTGTTCACTAAAGCGATCAAGCTTATGCTCATAAATTTAGTTTATGAAAACGAAAACGATACGATACGTTATAATACTTATTTTTTTTTTTTTTTTTTTTTTTTTTTGCTGCTTTATTTATTTATATTTAAATAGTTCTTTGTTCATCGTAGTCATAAAAAGACATCAAGGATAAATGAAATAATGCAGTACATTTTCAGATATTACATAAAATCATGATATATAAATTATTTTGCTATAAAACATAAATAAATATGGTATGTTATATGTATATGTAAAAATAACTTCAAAATGTTATCCGGCCTTGTAAATTTCACCTAATTAGCATTCAGTAGTCTTTCACTCTCATCTGCTTCTTCATCATAATCATCAAGAGATATATAACTATGTGGCCTAATTGTTGAATAAACAAATCCAAGCCCTAGTATAATTAAAAATGCCCATTGCGCATAGTAAAACACCACACCAAAGAATGGGGTGTTGAGTGTAATGCGATGAATAAATGTTGATATTGCTGTAGGAGTGCAAATATCTGATTATAACAAAAGAGTATAAGAGTATTGTTAACAAATTTCATACATTATACAACGTGAAAATAAGAAAATACAAAATTTACCTGTTGGTCCCTCAATATCACAAGGAATAATCAAACTTGGATAATCACTACAATCTGTAACATTATCGACAGTATGATTACACTAAATAGGTAAAAAAACAACAATAATAATAAGCATGTTGTGATAAAATTATAGAATTTATTTATTTATTTTTTTTTGCTTACGTATTTCTGACTTCCGAACTGCGCGTACTGCGGAGCAACGACCATTGTTATTGTATAGTTTAACGCTAATAAACTCAACATTAACAGCAAGCAAGTCAAAAGCAGTCCTTGGGGTGGTGTGGCATTTTTGCGAATTTTATAAAGTGTAATCCACAAAAATCGAACACCTATAAATACAACACCAGCTACACTGCTAAGGAAGAAGTAAAGGATAAGCAAAACCATAAACAAGTAGTCCATGGGAAAATACTTTAAAAAAATAAAAGGTATAAGTTAATAATAGATTAATAAAGATTTATACACGGAGAACGTAGTTTATAAATATGACATACGTATGATGCTTCAATAAAAATAAAGTTGAGTGGATTAAATATGTCAGGATGATTAATTATAAAGCCACAATTAGTTCCGCAAATAGAATTCTTGACTTTATCAATACTAAATTCAAAACGATAAATCAATAAAATTTAGCAATTTGAAATTCAGCACTAAACACGAACGACATAATAATTACTTACCAAGTTAAAAACATCGAAAGGAAAATTATTATAGTCAATAATAAAAACATAATGCCACCCAAAAACTATAAATGAAGAGGGTATGATAAATTGTAAATTAAATTATACATAATAATATCAATGCTAAATAAATGCTAAGTAAATGGACATACTTCGAATGGTCTAAAAATCATAAGAATCTTGTTTAATATTCCGTTCTTATTTGCTTCATACTCTCGCAACCGTCGAATCAATATCCTAGAGAAACAAAATGAATATTGTTTAACTAAGCAAGCGAATAAACAAGAGATTATTATATGCTTACTTTTCTTCGGTGAGCAAGTTTTCCAATTGTTGTGCATCTTTCCTAATCATTTGATTATTAGGATCTTCATATTTCGCCTTTATAACTCTTTGCTTTTCACGATTCAATCTGAGATAATCTTCAAGTTCTGCATCCGATGGACCAGTGTCATTTGCCCCTTTAATCATTCTAATTGGAAGTAATGAGAGTCCGGGAGCCTTTCATATAAAATATGTGAATATCAACTTACATGCAAAATTGTTGTGAAAAATATAGAAATCATGTGGACTTACGGTGTATACGATAAAAATAATCATCCCAAGTATCATAAGAATAGCTATAATGAAAGAAATACTATTCTCGCCCACTTAAAATACGCACAAAGTTATTCACTCAATAATATAATTAAAAAAAAATATAAATTTCCATGAAAATATGAATAATGACTTACGATGATCGGTCAAGAATTTTTTGAAAAAGTCCAGATCAAGTGGGACTTTTTTCTCTTTGGGATTTAGAACAATTCCAAATGCGAAACAAATCAACAGGAAAGCCACAAAAAATCCAGTATATTTTAAGGCACTTGTAATGCGCTACATATAAAAACATGTCAGATAGAGAATTCTTAGCACGTTAAATTAAACACATAATTAAAACTCACCTGTTGAATCGTTTCACTCTCATCATATTCCTCATAATAGAAATAAGCGAATGGAATCACGAATGCGCAGAATATAGCAATCGATCCATACATTGCTATAATATTTCGGGTAGTAATTCAGTAATTATTAATGATCGCCTAGCCCTTTAAATTCGATTTCTAACCAATTCATTAATCCTACCATAATAAACACTCTTTAATTCATATAAAATTTGGTGAACTTCATCTTTAGTAGCCCATTCATGCCTTAACCCAGTATTTAGATTAACCGTTGAAGATACTAGGAATATATCTACGGGAAATAATGCTATTGCACTCAAACATAGTGTTAAAGAACAAATTGTGACCGTTGTAGCCAAAAGTTCGCTTTCACGATAGTCTTGATAATATTTGGTAAATAGAAAGCTAAATATAAATAGGGCCTTAATATTTTCATTATTATAATAATAATAGAAAGTATATTAATGGTAGAAAGGAAAAAAGTAAACTAGTGAGCTTAACACTTAAACAACTTAAACAATTTAAACAAACACCAAAGGTATTCCTTATTAACTACTTACACCAATAATTATAATAAAAGCTATCCAGGCTCCTGCAAGCACTGCCATTGCATTTCTCTTTATGGGATATAAGTTTTTTTACAAACGGAAATAAGCTCCTATTTGTACTTATTGGGAGCTAATGGATAGGAGAAAAGTGACATGGTGAAAAAATGAACGCCGAATCACGCGACTAATTCTGCTGTATACGATAGGATTTTTTTAGATAATCAAAAAAACTTAATCTGTTCCATATAATTATTATGTCACCATAGAGTTGCAATTTACGTAATTTTGTAACTTTCATTTATAACTTTGAACAATGATACGTAATTCTGAGATAAGATATATTTAAATCAGTTTTTTTAGCGCCAAATTTTTTTGTAAAAATTGGTACTTCATATATATAACGATGAAAAAATTACATAAGATAAATTTGATTCACCTAATTTGCCAATCAATTTATATATATATATATATATATAGTTATTATAAGTTATACCAGTATCAGGTATAATTACAACTCTAGGACCCTGGATTTGCGTGACATGCACCCGTAGATTTTCTTGATAATAGATGTTTATGGAACATATTTCTGTCCCAAAACCAGGCTCTACAGAAGAAGCGAAAAAACCAAATATAACCTATCAAAAAACAACGCTTAGAATCACACAAACGGGAAAAATACAAAAATACGTTGAACATGGGTTAAAGGCGTTTCAGGTATTGTTAATTCTTTTACACACAACAATAATATACAGTCTGATCCCATTCTTAAAAAAGGTTAATTCACGCAACGAAGAATTCGTAAATATTATCCTAATATTATCGGGTAAAGGACCAACGATTACAAAAACGATAACAATAGCTGAAATACTTAAACGAAAGATGAATAGTTCTTTACATCAATATACACAGATCGGAAGATGTAACGTTAGAGAAAATATTGATGATGCCATTAATAATATTCTGAATGGTGATGAAGATAGCGAGACCACTGTTAATTCGAATTATGAAAAGGACGACAATGGGTAATTTATAAATTCGATATCAACATAATCTGATGGATACTAATTTATTGTTATTTCGTGAAGAGCAACACCAATTATCACTATATACCTTTGTACAAAAGCCGTGCCGCGTCTAGAAAACATTCTGGGGTAGGCACCAATAATGCGGTCAATAATTTTATGATTAATTATTATTATTAACGTGTCTTTCATATTTTTAGGTACCAAAAGTAACAATAGTAACAATATGGTCGCGACCAATTTTTTTTTTGTTTTTGAATTGTGATAATTACTACATAGTTTGGTTTGGAATCAGATTGCTACTTCATTTGGAATATTAATTAAACAAAAATATTTTGTCCCATATTTATTAAACAGTGTCAAAAACAAATCAAATTGTTAAATCAAAAAATATAAATTATTAAAACTTTGCTATTCTCATTTCAAATTAGGAATATTAAGAACCTAAGGGTGGTTTAATGATGGGATTCTGCAAGTGCCAACACGCGTTATTTAAAACGGAGCCTGGACGCGTGCCTGGCACTTGTAGTGCCTCATTTAACGACTAGATAAGTTATGTGAATTAAAGATATGGTAGGTCTAATAGTTGTATCGGATAGTGAGGGTGAATTCAACAATAACAATTTTAATCGAATCAATTCTATAAACTTGTAGGATTCGTTTAAAAAAATTTGTATTGTTTGTTACTTTGTTTGAAAGTTAAAAAAAATTTCATGAAAAAGATATTTGGTGCGTTTTTATTGACTCACTTAAAACCATTTGAAACGATCCAAACCACGCGATAAGTAATAGTTATATCCTGGGCACTGTGTGTATAAGCGGGGCTGAAAGTCCCGCTTATACACACAGTGCCCAGGGTATAACTGATTTATGCCCTGCGATCTTGATATAGTGACCAGGGTATAATATAAAGTTATATCAGCTCTATATATATGCCAAATTTTTTTAAAAACTCATCACTCTAAAAAGTTGAAGCGATTTAAATATTGTAAGTTTATTTAAATTTATATATAAAATTTTAATTTTCAATCACCGAAAATTAATGTCGCTTAATCAGATGGAGGCATAGACAAGTTGCGGTTACGACAAACCATTGTCCCATAATTAAAGATCAGCATCGTTGTAACTAATTAATTAAAAAATGTCGTAACTGGGCAAAGGTTAATTACATATAAATTTTAATTATTTTTTCTAATTTTTTTTGCAATAATAATAATACGTAATAATTGGTAATTATGCAGACACGTATAAATTAACTGTTGCTTACATTATTACCTTGTCCATCTCTCTGATCAACTCCGTGGCTAAAAAAAATTTTTTTTTTTGTGAATTTTAAATTTCTTTCGCTAAAAATTTCATCACAATGGAATCATTGAAAAAATTATCCAAGAACGTCACTTTTCATTATCAATTCTTCTTAACACATATTTCCCGTTATTCAACCAATTACCACCATCTTAAAAAAAATAACTACTGTTCTTGTCTCACGTAAGAAATCTTTTATACACATGTACGTACTAGTTACGTAGACATAATTACGGCATATGAGTTACCATATCAGATATATTACATAGCTTGTGGTACAAAGCTACACACTCGGTGAATTTGCAATTTCAAAAATTTGCCGTATTTTAATCAGTTTTGAAAGTTCTCTCGTAGAGAATCAAGTAAGCTCATCCTTTTCCACGTGCGTTATTCGAATAATGGCCCGAATTATGCTTAATTCGGGCCAAAATTTTGGAATTACACCCCCTGCGCATTATTTCGCGGCTATAGGTAGTAAAATGAAATCTATTTTTTGTTCAAGAAAAAGATCAATCACGTTTAGATGATTTTGTGAAACAAAATTATATCTTTGGAATACTATAGATCTATAGCATGTGGAAGAAAATCTGTAAGCAGCCAATCAAATTATTGGATTTTTTAAAAAATTTTTATTTTTTAGTAATTACTTGATTAAACTCAGTAAAAGTTTTTTTTTTATTTTAATTTTATATTTTGCAAATTAAAATACAGTATATCAAACTTGGATAGAAGATTGTTAAAAAATCTTTACTAGAAGTTTTAAAAAACATTAAAAAAAAAAATAATTTTTTTTTTAATTTTAAAGATTTTTAACAATTATTAATTAACTCTTCCCAACAATCACTTGTACCAAAATTTTGCTAAAACAAAACTTAAGTTTTCTCAAAATTGCTCTTCTTAACACACTTTTTTTATTAAATTTTATTGTTTTATACCCCAATTTACATATAGCTACCAAATTAATAAATTTTTTTAATTAAATTAAATAATTTTTTGTTAAATAATTACTATTTGAGTTTACTCAAATTCTGCTAAGGAAATTAGTCTTGTTTTTTAAGACAAAATTCTCCGGCTTACTCTCAGCTTCATTTTGACATAAAATTTATTACAACTGACCAAAAACAAACCATTTTATAGTTAAATTATTCTAAACTCTCTTTTTTATAATTTTTTTTTTCTTTTTTCTTTTTTTTTTTTGGCTTTACTTATTTGTACTGGTAATACAAACCAAAAAAAGAAACAAAGTAAATTTGAAATTTATTAAATATTAGGGTTAGGATTAGGAGCAGGGTTAGAGTTAGAAATTTCTATAAGTAAAATTACCTCATTAATATTTTTTGTTAATACACAAAAGTAGAATTAGATTACTATTTCTTGTATTTTCTTTATTTTTATTTTTTTTTTGTTTGTTTTGCTTTGTCAGAATAATACAAATTCTATGCTGAGCTAATTCGGAATACCCAAAATTTGTATTTTCTGATTGGCTATTTTCTTTTTAGAGTTTGTATTACTAGCATAAATAATTAAAGCCCTTTTCTTTTATCCAAACCTGGCCCCAAACACATTTTGGAATCTCTAAAATTAGTGGTTCATTTAATAATAATCTCATTTAAAAATTCGTTTAAATTTTTATTAAATTTATACAAAACAAATACTGTAATTACAAATCTATATTTTCTTTAATTTATAAAATTTAAATAGTATCACTTATTATTTTTAATAACTTTATATAACCTAATTTTGTACTATAAGCCACACTAGCTTTAGCTACACCAGCTATAGCTATACTAGCTACAAAAGTTTTACCTATAGTGTTACAGTACACAAAATAAATTTTAGCAATTTTTAAAGCTCTACTTGCCCTCTTTAATAATATCACTATCTAATTTATCAAAATACCTACTCTAACTACTCAAGATCCTGATTTTTATGATCTTGACTATTATTATAACAAATATCTAGATTATTTGATATTGAAACAAAAGAATCTAATCTACTTATCCTATATATCTTATCCAAATCCTACTAATTGTAAACTCAACAAATTTCATTACTATTTTAAAATGCCAACCCAACTCGCTTTATCTACTTGTCTATATAGCAAATTTCATACAAACTTTATATTCAATACTACTAAATTCCTCATAATATACCATCCAGACAATCTACTAGCTCTATAGCAATGGATATCTCTCCAAATACAATTATCTCTAAAAATGATTCAATAAAATTACAGAAATATTATCCAAATCACCTTTCTCTAAACAACAACAAAAATTTTAATTAACTTCTCAAATCATACTTTTTACTCTTCATAAAAACTCTAAATCTACTATAATTAATCCTCATTCTCAATACTATCAAAATACTAAATTAAACTCAACACTTGCCCAAAAACTCTTCAACTTTGCCAAAACTTATCTTTGCAAATTTACTTCAAGTTAGCCAATCCCAATTGCAGAAAAAGAGCCAATCTCTAAACCCCCTCAAAAACAAAGCTTTAACTACTTATTTAAATCTATAGCTATTAAAAAAAACCAGATATTCTTACAGAATTCTTTTAACAATCAAATCAATTACTCTCTCTTGAACTTAATATTTCCTAATATGTATATATTTCAATCCTTAAAAATTTACTTACCAAATTCACTGAACTTCTTTTTACCAAGCTCAATTATGTTCATATCTTCAAATCACACTATGCAATTTCTTACTACTTAATTGCTAACTATAGCAAAGTAGCAATTAATTTTGCTTGATTATATCTCTTCTTCCAGAACAAATATAAAACAATTCACTATTAAAAATTCATAGAAAAACTGGATATTTACCCACTTAGACTCTCTTTACAATACAACATTAAATATGAGTGCTGCCAAGGAAAAAAGGCCGATCAGACTTTCAATATATTTTGTATATAGTTAACCATCTATGAAAAGTTTATTACGGTGATAAATTTCCTATAGACGGCTAACTGTATACAAAATATATTAAAAGTCCAATCAGCCTTTTTCCCTTGGCAGCACTCATATATTAACACCAAAAAACCTCTCTTTAGCATCTATAACAATAATCGATTCACAGTTACAGTCACTTTTAATATTTCTAAAACCAAATTTATAAATACTTTTCATATTCTTTTACTTAAACCCATCCTAATGACTTCGAATTTTGGTTTGAAAACTTTTTTAAAATATACAAAAAACAATTCACTGAAATCAATAAAACTAAAGTTTACAACTATTTCAAATACTATAGATGAGAACGAAATTATTTTAGGCTTTAAAACCCAAAATTAAAATTTAAAAATAAAATTGTTTTGATTTACTTTTACTTAAAAGATGAAATTTTTTTTGATACCTTTTTTGAATAGATGAAATTATAAGGAATATAATTATATAAATTAGATTTGCTTTTTTTTATAAAAAATTTTAATTTGCTCTAAAGAAGATGAAATAGGCTTTTTTTAAAAACCTATTTTTATAGCATCTATATCAAATACCAAATAGCAACAATACTTGCTAATGAATATAAAAAATATTTACTTTCTAAATACAAAATTACAAATCTTTCTTCTCTTCAAGATTGCTTTTTTCAAATTACTAAAGAAGCTCTTTACTATATTCATACTTGCAAAGATAAAAACTATACCATTTTACTACAGAATACTAAATACAACTCTTCTAACCTATCTACCTTTTTTTTCGACAAATCATTTAAAATATTTCTAGCACTTTCTAAAGAAGAAACTCCAACAATTACCCAAATTAATCTAGATCTTTCTATATTTCATCCAAAAAATTAACATTTAGCAACTTTTAAAAAGACAATTTCAATACAAACACTAAATATACTAGCTACCAAAGCAGACCAAAAATTTGTAAAAATTAATAATCTGGAAACAAACCCCAAACAAACTGCATACTATTTTTACTCCTATTTAAAGTCTATTTTAATGCTACATCAGTAAATAATGATATTTTAACTCTTAAACTCAAAGAAGCTCTGAAAAAAACTATCTCATCTTCTATTAGCTCTTATCCCTTAATCTGTAACACAAGCAAATTTGCTTGCATTCTGAAACTTTTTAAAAATTTAATTATAAATCTTTTAATTTTAATTATAAAAATATACTTTTTATACAAAAAATATTGTTTAAGATATGCTTTATCAACTTTATTATAAATTTTTTTTAAATTTTATTATAAATTTTTAAAATAAATAGCTTTAAATTCTGACTTTCAAAATTTTACTATAAAAATTTTCTCAAAATTTTATATGTTTTTAATCATAAAAAAAATTTTTACTTCTAATACAAGTTTTAATTTTTATAAATAAATTATTAAAGATCTAATAATAAAAGTTGTTATTTTTTAATAGCTTTACAAAATTGGTTTAAAAATATAGTAGTTTTGACTTAGTAAATTTTTAAGTTTGTTAAAGGATAAAATTTTTTTAAAAATTTTACTCAAAAAATATACACTTTTTGCTTATAAGCCAACTTTAACTTTTTGCTAAATAAATAATAAATAAATACTTGTATTTTTTTTTTTTTTTTTTTTATTTCTTTGATAAGTCTTGCTATGGCTTAACCTCTTTAGTTATTAGTATATACAATTTATATACATTTACTTTTAAGACTAATCTTAAGCCTGACTTCACTTAGTTGCCTATTTCAGTATATGAGCACAACTTATCGCAAAAGCTTACAGATAAGCTAAAAAAAAGTTTTTTTTATAAACTTTATTCAAAAGGGGTTTTCACCCTTTTGTATCCAATATTAGCTCTTAAAGAACTAAAATATTAAAACTAATTTCCCTTCTAATTTTTTCTTTTTCTCAAGGGGTATGAGACAAAAAAGGAAAATAAAAAAAATTTAACGAAAATAACCAAAAAAGAAAATGAACAAACTAAAAGAAAAAATAAAGCACAAATTTTGAAAAAGAAAAAACAACAAAAGAAAAAAAAAACCTAATAGTACTATTGTAACCTATACAAGGCTTTAAAAATTATATAACAAATACAACATCTGTATATCTTTGCTATAAGACTTTGCCTTAACGTATTAGTTTCTTTCTAACTATATAACCAATTTCAGGTATATCTTTAACTGTAGACTAGTCGACAAACTTTGTTATGTGGAGTAGCGACGTGTTTGTTACTAAACAAAATACGTAGTTGCAATCTACCAGGTTAACTGAATTTGAAAAGAGTAAACAATGCTGATCTTTTGATAGGGGTAAGCTGTTTTGCCTACTTTTTTCAAAAATTTTGTTGTAAGCACAAGTAGGTAATAGTAAAGAGTATAGACCTTGTACTTTTTTTAAAAGAAAGTATATTTTTTGTTAAAAATAATAAGACAAGTAAATCTGAATACATTGCTAATATTTTTTTTGGTAAGTGATAAACTCTAAACTTGTTAGCAAGTAGTATATACGAACTACTTCTAAATAACAAATACTGTTTTTACAATAAGTAATAGGCTCTAAACCTATTAGCAGATAGTATATAAAAACTATCTTTAAATAATAAATACCGGTTTATAGTTCTTGTCAGTCTTATATTTTTCTTTTCTAGTATAGTTTTACTGTTTTTGTTAAAAATTTTTGTTTTGAAAAGTTGGTTCAAGAGATTATTGAGAAGAGTTAATATTAATTATGATATTATTTTCTTTTGATTTGTATTATTATTTAGAATATTGTTACTAAATTAGTATAATTAAAACTGTTTAGTAGTTTTATAGTAAAAACAAAGATCTTATTATTATTTTTTAATTAAATTGATTCTAATATTGCTATTGATTAAGAGAGTACTCTAATTTTTCCTTCATGCAAATTTTGAAAGTAGTAATTTAAATTAGCTATAACAATCATAGCTAAAAAATTACAAAGGCAATAATATGTTTAAGAAAAATTAATAATTATTATTTATCAAGAAAAAAGTAATACAAAAAAAAAAAAAAAAAAAAAAACTCTATCCAATGATCCCTTGCACCAAAATTTTGCAGAAAAAATCAGAATATAACACAAAATTCAAAGCAATAATACCAGAAGCAAGATTAGAAAAAAAAGTAGAGAAGAGAAAACTGTATATAGTTTAGCTTAGAAAATATTTATATAAATATGTCGCAAAAGATGGACAAAACAAAACAAAGCTTTTTGCAGCAAAGTGAACAAAAAGTGGGAAATTGCTCCAAACCCTGAAGCATAGATCACTGTGTAAACAAACAAACAAACATGTCATGAAGGATGCAGTGCAACAAAACAACAAGCATAATGTGAAAGCTATACTGTAACAAAACAACAAGCATGTGCTTAATAAACAAATACAAAAACAGAAGAGAGAAATACCAGATTCTAAAAATAGTATTTCAAGTTATACAGAACAGATAATCTGGAAAAACATCAAGATACATATATCAAAATATAACTATGTCATACAAGATAATCAACAAACCCTAACTGGTATAGATTGGAAAGAAAAATTAGATAGATACAAAAACATCTTCCAAATATCTAGTGAAAATATGAAAAAATATATAGAAGAATATAAAGCAAAGACTCTAAGAAAAGACAGAGAAATTGTAAATATAGCAAGCATAGAGCCTGAATTAATATGTATAGTCAGATGCATATTAAAGCTATATAATTGGCTTGAGCAACAAAGAACAAAAGAGAGTGAGAAAAACAAAGTAGCAAAACTCTCTAAAGCCAAAATAATAAAAGGTCTACTGATAGAAAAAGAAAATAGGCAAGCAGATTTTGGAATTACAGAACTGCAAAAGAAGATACAATAGACTAAACCACCACATCTAAGCCTACTAATAAGAGAAGTATCAACAATCCCAGAAACTTGTATTCAAAATGATGTTAAGATGGATGAAGAAATAAGATATAAAAATAGCTCTCAGAACTATATATATAACTAGAAGGTGCTATCTCAGTTAGTTGAAAGTGATAGTACAAGCCACAAGCCAGAAAGAAAAGAAAAGAAAACCCTCTCAAGTAATGACAAAATAGCAGAAAAAGGTAAAGCTATAGAAAGCAACTCTCAAATAGGTAGAAGCAAAGATGAATCAGAATATAAGAGAGTTAAAACTAATAACCAAATATCAGAAATATTAAAAACAAATACCAAAATCTAAAAAAAGACAAAAGAAAAGGTATTAATTATATTATGGGATATCCCTAATGATACAAGAGCAATACAAATAAAAAGAAACCTAAACTATTATGGAAAGACAGTAGTAAAAGATTTTATAGCTAATAGCAAATCAAAAGCTGCACTTGTAGAAATCAAAACCAGAAATAACAAAAAAGCATTAGCATTAAAAGAGGCTTGGATGCTTCATTTCGATAAAGACAAACTAATTAAAATAACACAAAAAATCTATGATAAGCATATACTAGTAGAAAGAAGCCAATTTAAGCTAGTTGCAAAAAAGATTCCCAAAATAGCAATCGAGTTAGTGCTGTTAAGACAGCTTAAAAATATTAAAGCAAAAGCAGTATATATATTATCCAACTGTAATAGAAACTAGCGCAAAGTAGTAACAATATATTTTGAGTCAGAGAGTGATTGAGAAAAAGCTCAAAGAAAAACAGTATACTACTATAGCAACAAGCTAGAGTGGGCAGAGGTTGAGCAAAAAAGAACAAACCAAGAACATCAAGCACAAACTTGGAAAAAGACAATTAGAAAACCACTTGGTAAAAAACTCAGCTAGGTAAGCAACCAAGAGGACAATAAAGAAAATGCTAAATCAAGTGTTCAACAAACAAAGAAAAGAAAAAAGGATGTTAAGAACAGAAAAAATTCGGTAGGCAATACAACATATCCAAAAGGCTAGCTAGATGAAGAAGAGTCAAAATCCCAATTGGAGCTAATTAAAGAAATATCAGGGTTGGCATGAATGGAATTCAAATATCAGAAATCTGTCTAATGTCCATTGTCTGAATTGTCCAATCAAAAGCAATAAATATAGGATCAAATATATAAGATTACTTTCTATAATTAGTTAATCATATAATATCAAATCACTCCATATGATTGGCTATTTAATTTAACATGTAACAATTAACTACTAAAATTGCCATTGTCAATCGTAGGTTTCTGTATCCACTTTTATTTATTAAATGTTCATATTATAAATAAAGCCATATAATTTTCAAATATATAATGATCTTAAATTTTTATTGTTTAATTAAAAAAAAAATTGATATAGGGTGCACTTTTTATTTTTTTTTTATTTTTAAGAGAGGTCTTTTCTCTATTCCTTTATTTCAAAATATATAATTGGATACAACTTGTACAAATTTATATATTTAACGAAAGGGAG
>CAJVPU010000635.1:0-16323 GCA_910591775.1 Dentiscutata heterogama | reverse complement strand
TTTCATATATAAAATTTTATAAAATTTATATAAAAAAATTTTTTTAAAACCCACCTGGTTACTAAAACATATAAAAAATTTTTTTTAGAAGTTTTCAAATTTTGACTCGGCCAGGTTATAAAAACCAATTAATTAATTTTGCATGGCCTTATAAATAAAATTAAATTTTATTCCTTAAACTATAAGCAATTCTAGGCAAATCTGCTTAAAAAATTACTTTTTTTAAAATTTAAAATATTTAAATAAAATTTTTTAGTAATATTTGAAAATAAAGATTATATTATCTCTTAATCTATAGATAATTCTAAACAAATTTGTCTAAAAAATTGCTATAAATTTGTTTATAAGTTACTTTTTTTAAAATTTAAAATAGTTAAATACAAATAATTATACAACTCTTTCCACTAATCACTTGTACCTAACTCGGAGCTAAAGAAAAACCAAACATAGATCAAAACTTTACTAAGTTAACAAGTAGTTCTGTCTTAAACCAAAAAATAGAGTGAAAGAAAATAACTAAAGTTTCTTAAAGCAAGATTTGCCTACACAGCCTTGGGAACTCGCCTGGGGAAAAAACTCAAATTTTTGACAACAATTCAAAATTTCTTGGAAATTTTGTGAATTTGGCTTTAATCCAGTCTTGTAAATTACAAACAAACAAAACAAACATATAAATAGTAAACAAATAAACAAACAAGCATATAGCAGTAGACAAACAATCAACATAACAATAAACATATATGAAATACAAATAAACAAACAACACATATAAGATGCTAGAACTGAGCATGTACAAAGATTTTTTTAATAAAGTGAAAGAAGGCAGAGTAGTAATTCAAGAAAAACAAAATAATTTTATCTGGGAAGAAGATAAAAAGTAGCAAAATATCTTGGCACAAGTAAAATTTAACTGGTTGCAATCATATGTAATGTATTACAACACCACGAACATGCACAACACAAAAGAGCAAGAGAACAAAGTCTAACAGAAGAAAAAAAAACCTTACTAGACCTTCACAATATTAATATATTAAAAACGGACAAGGCAACAAAGCAGTTGCAAGAAGGTCTTACAAAAATTAAAATTGAACCCTTCTCTATAGAAGGAATATGCACAACATTTTCCAGAGTAACAGAAGAGAATCTCAATAATATAAAGATTTAGGAAGAAGAGACATCAGATCACAACACAAACCAAATGATGCATTAAAATAATACAAAGAAAACCCAATTAAAAGTGAAAACAGTTTTGATAAAAACTGAACCAATACTACTTGTAGTAGAGATTAGTAATACAATTAATAGCATGGAGGTAGAACTACAAAACAACTTGCAGAAGTAAAGCACTGCAGAACAAGGTCCCCCGTCATATGCTGCGACAAACAAACTAGAAGTACTCAAGGACATATTAGTTCAAGAGGAATGCGGAGTACCTAACTATGGACTTGAAGAGATTACAAAAGAAAAGATCTACACAGATACAAAAACCTTCTTGCAAACAAGATACAAAAAACCTAAACAACATGAAGACATTTACAACTCTGTCTAAGCTTCAAAGAACAAATTACTACCACAAGAACATTTCACTCCTACAACATACTTATTTACAATCTGAGACCTGCCAAAAGAGATGAATGGATCAACAATAAAGTCATACCTGAACTCTTTCAGCACTGCAACAATTCTCAAATAGCAACAAAACTTTAAAACTAAAGCAGCCCTTATAAAAATATTGCCAAACTCAAAACAAAAAAAGAAGTCACTAAGGGAAAGTTAGTCAATTCACTTGAACCAGGAAAAAACATACCACACCACACCAGACAAATTTGATATTCTAGAACTAAAAGAAAGAAACAAATACAAAAGCATGATTATCAATATACCAACAATAGCATATGATAGCCTCCTACTCTGGCAACTAAAAAAATACAAGGTCCAGGCCATACATATCTTGAGCAATCGCAATGGCAACCAAAAGAAAAGAGCTCATATATATTTCAAATCAGAAGAGGACCTCCAACTAGCCCAGAGTGGTATCCCTTATTACTTCAATACAAAACTTGAGTGGTATCTAAGCAAGAAGTCCCCAAACAAGAAAGATTCCTCTAATAATACTTTTCAATATGAAAAAGAAAATAGAAGTATAAATAAAAGAAAAAGAGTATTAAATGAAACAGAGACATACAAGGAAAGAAAGGTCACTAAACAATCATCCACAAAGCAAAACAGCAAAGACAAGCACATCCCAGCTCCTCTAACATATACAAAAAAAGGCAACAAAAGCAATATTAACAGGAGAGACCGAAACAAGACCCCAGTTTTGCTAGAAAATATAGTAAACAATTACACAACAAGCTCAAACAAAATAAAATTAGGTAAGAAAAAAAGAAAATCAATGGAGCAAGAAATCAAGATGAACAAGAATGAGAATTTTTGGGAACTTATCAACAAGATGTGAGAGAGATTTATAAAACTAGAGCAGCAGATTGCCCAATACTCCTAAAAGTAGTTATAGTTAAATCACAGATAAAAGGGTTGAGTAGAACTCTAAACTCAAAAAGCACAAACTCTACAAACAATATAGACAATAGATTCAAGCAAGTAAAGTTAGAATTTCATAATATTAATGGGATAAAAGGAAACAAATCTAAACTACAAGAGCTTATAGAATTTGGAATCAAAGAAAATTTGGATATCATAGAGATAACAGAAACAAATATTAATACAAGAGAGACACTCTTCCTTGAGATAAACTAGCAACACTATAGAGCCTTCTGGACAAAAGACAATATAGAAAAAAGAAAAGGCTCTAGAGTAGGGCTATTAGTTAAAAAAAAATAGCAAACACATCTTACTAGAATAATAGCAATGGACACTTATGCTCTCAAAGTGGTCTTTAGATTTAAAAAAATAATCTTGGTAATCTGGGTAGTATACATTCTACCAAATGACAAATATGCAAAAAAAAAGATTCAACAGTACTTAACAAAAGATATTACTAAAAGCAAACCAAATACAAGAATAGTCATAGGAGGTAACTTTAATTCAGAACTAGAGATAGAAGCAAACACCCCCTTTTGTAGTAGAACAGAAGAAACTTCATACAAGTACAAATGATATAAACTACTTTTTATAAGATGGCTTCAAAGAATAGGATTTGCAGAAGCATTCACGATGATCAACCCACAATCCCCAAAAGCAACATAGGCCAATTCTAAATCCTCCTCAAAAATAGACCACATTTGGCTAGACACAGAACTAAAAGAACTTATTATAAATAGTGATATTGAATATATAGACCTTGTTACAAGAAGCAATTACAACCTTATATGGACAAAACTCCTACTAAGCCCTATCTTGCATACAAACTCAGCTGCCTAGCAAAAAAGAAAAATCTTTGGACAATGTAAAATTTTTCTCTATGAAAAAATGTTAGACAAAGACTAGAAAACCTTCTCCTCTCTTGTAGAAAAATATATCGAAGAGCATTATGGGAAAGATCAAAAAAAAAGAAATAAAATACAAAATATTACAAAAAAAATCTGGATAAACAAAGTTTGGAAGAAATTGGTAGAAATGATAAGCCAAGCAGCTAACAAAACAATCCTATACAAAAAGATTTAAAATACAATTGAAGAAAAGCAAAAACAAGTCATATAGAATTCCAGATACAAGTAGATCAAGCAGCTAAGGCGAATAGGCTGCACAGGTCATCAGAATTTGAATACCAAAATAAACCCATAAGACCAAATCTCCACAAATGCTCAGATAAGGTATATAAATCTAAACAATAATATAAAAATACAAGAAGTCAAAGAAGTTTGAACAGAACACTGTGTTGAAAACCTAAAGATATGAATAAAAATAATAGAAAAGAAGATAACTACTAAACAAAGAATAGAACAGAAAAAAAGAATAAGAGAAAATATTGAAAGAAGATTTGGCATAATAGATAAAGAGGAAAAAAAATGCTTGATAGCATCCTGGAAAGACCCTGGAACAAGATCTCACTAGAAAGAATACTTGTTATAGCAAATGACAATACAGGAAAAAAGGAGCTTATCTATAAACCAGACAAAGTTAAACAAGAAGTTGACAAGTACTTTGCAAAACAATTTTAAAAAGACATACTTAACACAGAAGAGAAGGAAGAAGCCTAGCAAGATGAATACACACTATGTAACTATATATAGCAAGACTAGTATAATAATATTCTTGAAAAAATTGAAAAAATGAATAGAAAGAGATACTGCAAAAAACTTCAAACAAGTCAGCTTAGGGTTATCTAACATAGAGTACACAATTCTGAAGAGACTGGGTAAGAAAGCCACAGACCTTTTTCTAGAACTTCTAAACAGTATTATAGAAAAAGGCATCATGCCAAAGAAATGGAAAGTTGAAATGATTTTTCTAATTCCAAAACTAGCAGAATGGGATCTACAGCTCAAAAACACGAGGCCTATTATGCTACTAGAAATAGCCAAGAAAAGACTAATAAGAATTATCTAACACAGACTTTGTGATATCATTATCCAACATAAGATCTTAAAGGACCCAAACTTTGCAGGATTACAAGGCGAATACATACAAGAGCCAATTCATATTCTAAATACATTAATAGAAGCAGCAAAACAAAAAAACAAGGAAATTTGAATAATCTTTGTTGATATCAAAAAAGTATTCAATATGGTCAATCTCACAAAACTCCAACTCATACTAAAAAGAATCAAGATCCCAAACAAGCTAGAACCCCTCCTTGTGTATATATATGCACAAACAAGAAAGTTAAAGTAATCACTAAATTTGGCTTAACAAAAGGATTCCACCCAGAATGTAGGATAGACCAAGGAGAGGTAATCTTACCCCTGCTATGGAGAATATACCTTGACTCCCTACTATATAAACTGCACAAATGTAACTATGATACAGAAGCAAAAATAGAATAACCAATAGAAATAGTCCAGAGAAAAACAAAAAAAGAAAAAATAAATATAACTGGGCTAGCATATGCAGATGATACAGCCCTCGTTGCATACACTAAAATAAATATGCAAAACATAGTTGACATAGCAGAATCCTTTTTTAAGCTAAACAAAATTGAAAAAAAAACAGAACTTCTAGTAATAAATGGAAGAAGCAAAACCAAGAAAAAATCAGTTTATATCAAAAAAGAAAAAGAAAAAATAGTAGCAAAAAAGAAAAAAGATGTAATCTGATATCTAGGAGTCTGGTTAACTATAGCAGACCTAAAGCCCACAACTATTAAAAAGCTTAGAATAGAAATCAAGCAAATGGCCAACCTGCTAAACAGAAAAGGAATATCAATAGAGCATATAAAATATATAAACAACATGGTGCTCCTCCTCAGAGTGGAGTACAAGCTTAACTTAATAATGTTATCTAAACAGGAATGTAACAAACTCCACTAACTGATAATCAAACTAGCAAAATGAAAAGCAGAAATAGCCTCAACTGCCTTTAACACTATTCCATCACATAATGATATATAGGAAATTAACTTGCTATGGCAATGGTACACAGAACACATTATCACAGAATGGGTACTTAAAATAAACAACCCAAACCTGGTCGGTGACCTTACTAGAATAAGACTTAAAGAGGCACAGCTATTACTAAGATTCACGGTACCTATTTGGCTTCTTGACAACAAAGAGATCCAAAAATTAAAGTAGAAAAATAATCTCAATATGAGTATACTGATAATATCTAAAGAATTAGGCATTAGTATCCAAAATAAAAAATAGAAAAAAGACTGGTTGGTCTATAGTTTCGAGCAAAAGAGATTTCAAAGAAATAAAAACAATCTTAGACAACAAAGAGTGGAAAAAAGGCACTATAGCACTTTGTAATCTTAACATATGATTCTTAGAACAAATTACTACATGTCAAAACAACTACTTGCTTACATAGCACCAAATTAAAAGGATCCAAAATCATGAAGCAAAAGAGAAAACACTATAGTGGTTTCGAAAACTAGAAAGCATGGTATTAGCATGCCCAACCTCTAGAAAGCTACATAATAACTTTGCTTAAGGAAAAGAGATTAACGAAATGCAAATAAAGCTGAAAAAAAAAGAAGTTTCTCACAAAAGATCGAAGAAAGAATAGGTAATAGAAACAAAGAATATGCATAGTGGCCCATTCCTAGGCAAAGTAGAGAAGAAATCTCCTAACCGAAAGCTACATATAGTAGAATAAAAGGAGAATGATAAGGAAAACATACTGCCCTACGAGCATCCCAGAACACTTGTAACTTCTTCAAAAAAATCTCAGAAAATTAACAGCAATAAGGTAGAAGATGTAAGTCAGTGGATTAAAAGAAGACCCGGGGGTGGCTGGGCATCAGCAATGAGTCTAAAGCAACTAAAAGACCTTGTAGTTTCAACAAGAAACTATGACAAAAAAAATTTAGAACTAGAAATAGAACATGTAGTAGGTAATATAAACTAGGAAACATATATGATTATATCTTCAATAATACATACACAAAAACAGAGCAAGCACTAAAAGAAAATATAGTTTACAAGGAAATAACTTACTACACAGATGGCTCACTCGTTAGAGGAGGTACAGAAAATTACAGAGCAGGATATAGAATAGTTTAACTAGATAGTAAGGGAGCAATAATTAGAGAACTTAAAGGCAGAATCCAAGAATGGTTTTTCTCTACTAGATCCGAACTTGTAGCAATACTTATAGCCATATTAATATCTCCAAATGATAGCAAGATTGATATCTTCACAGACAGCATAGCAGCAATACAAGCAATTAAGAAGAGTCAAAAAGCTAAAGGCCCCAGAAGGTGGTACAAGATAAAAAACCCAAGTATACTGGGTATGATCACAAAGATCCTATCCACCAAGAATCTAGACATGCAACTCCACAAAGTAAAAGCACATGCAGGCAATATGCTAAATGATCTTGCAGACAAGACAGCAAAAAAAGATATACAAAAAGCAGAAATAACCTTCATTAACATAAAAGAAACACAAGGTGTAATACTAAAACCAACTTGGAACAATCAGCTAATCAAAACCCTAATTTGAAGCTTTCTCAAAACCCTAACACAAACCTTTCAAAAAATAGACTAGCTATTTAACACAGACCAAAAAAACCAGATACACCAAAGAAGAATCAAAAAACAAGACTAGAAGGTCTTTAGAACTCTCTGAAAGAGAGAGAGAGAAAAAAAAAGCAAGTTCTCTAAAACTAAACAAGAAATGGAGCTTTAGACTTAAATGTCTAGATGGCTTCTTTCCCATGCTACATATATAAAAAAGAAATCGAAAAGACCTATACCAAACAGCAATATGTAGGAAATGCAAAAGGGAGGAAGAAAACTTTGAACACCTCACAGCATGTGGAAAAGATGAAGCAGAGTGGATAGAAAAAGAGTACACAATAGCAAAAAAAATCTGGTAGAACCTAAATATCTTAGCAAGAAAGAAAATCTCTTATAACAATATATATTCAGTCTTCGCAGAAGGCAGTACTACTGATAGACAAAAGAAAAAAAGTTACTTAGCAAGAGGATTAATTGAAACAGATTTAACAGCTTTGCTAAAATCAACAAGGATTACCAGAAAAGACACAGAAACAATAATACTCTAATGGTGAGATAAGTAGTATACTGTCTTCCAGGAAGAAATATAACTATGACATTGTGAAAAAGTTACAAAATAGGAAAAAGAGCTTAAATCAGCCCCAAGGAAAAAAAAGAAAAAAGAACCTGGAGGAAAAAAGTACCAGAAAAACCAGATATAGCCAAACCACAAGACAAATCTGAAGAAAAAGAAGATGGACTCAAAGGAAAAAAAGTAGGAAAAAACTAGCAGGTATCATTCAAAAAAAGTTTGAACATAGTAACAAAAGAAACAAATAGATGGATATGGACTGGTAGGTGGTCCAGGTGGAACAAAAATTAGTTATAATCATAATAGGCTATAGATTCTGGTTAATAAACTGTGGACTTGTTATTTGAAGTAGATAAAGAGGAAGCAGTGAGATCATTTCTACTTTGGCAGATCACACATAGGTACTATTTGGCAACTGGGTGAGCCACAATTAGTTTAAAATAGCATAGCTATAAATAAATCATACATTTATTACAAATGTAAACTCTACAATATAAAATAAAGTGATCAACTCTTCCCTGTAGATCCTCGTACCAAAATTGAGCTAAAGACAAATAGTTAAAAGACAGTAAAATACACTACTAAACAGTACTTTAGAGACTAAGAAAAAAGAAGTATCAAGGAAAATCAACTAAAGTTTACTAGTACTTCTTGTCCGTCTGTCAACTGGTCAAAGACGTATAGCTGAAAAACTCCTACTCAGAAAAATTTTCCCTATAAAAGTGAATTTTGGGGAATTGGCTTTGACCCTGTAATGTAGATCACTAAAAACAACAAACAATCATGTGACGTGCCTGCGATTAAAGTAAACAAACAAACATCAACGCGAACATACGTCATGTGCAAATAAGTATGCTGCCACTTGTAGAATATAGAAACTTCTTCTCCAAATCAAGAGAGGAGAAACTTGTGCTTTACAGTAAACAAGAGCCAACAACACTAAAACAAGATAAATTTGTAGCAG
This sequence comes from Dentiscutata heterogama, assembly GCA_910591775.1. Taxonomy (NCBI): domain Eukaryota; kingdom Fungi; phylum Glomeromycota; class Glomeromycetes; order Diversisporales; family Gigasporaceae; genus Dentiscutata; species Dentiscutata heterogama. The sequence goes on along the minus strand of CAJVPU010000635.1, from coordinate 7,704 downwards.
AGTACCTCAGAGCGAATAATGTCTGTCTCATTGCAATTATTCGCATAGTTATTGAAAGATATAAATGGGCAGAGAGTAAAGATTTTAAGCATGAGTCTATTTCAGATGAGGAGAAAACCCTGCTAGGGAATATGGTTACTGCAAATGATACTCAAGAAGAATCTGTTAGAAATAGCTCTATTCTGATAGACATCATTTCTATTAAGCCAATTACCCTATTAAGCAATTATGGGAAAAATATACTAACTGATGGCAAGAGCTCTGCTCGTAAAAGATATCTCACTGAACAGGAAGAAACAATCACTTCAACTAACAATGAGCTTGAAAGCAGTCAAAACATACTAGTACAAAATGAAGTCGGCACATTAGATTATGGTTTGGTTAAACCTCTCCCAACAGACAAATATAGCAGTTCAAAAAGCAAAATCAGTAAAAAAGTTAAAAAACATGAAAACATATTTAACTCAGTATAGGCACTCGAGGGAGATTTCACTTCAAAAGAATATATAAATGAATCTTCGTATTTCTTTACATACTGGGATCTTCCAAGAGAAACAAGCGTAGCAGAAACTAAAAAATTTCTTAAGTATTTTGGTAGAGCATCTATTCTAGCTTGGCAATATAACTTCACAAGCAAGGCAGCTTTTATTAAAATTACAACATCAGCTAAAGAACGAGAAACCTCATTAAGAGAAAATTGGTCAGTTCATTTTGACCAAGGCAAGATATATAGAGTCACACTAGGCAAATTCAATATCGAACTTTTAGAAAAGCAAAACAAATTCAAAACTATTATATATAACGTACCATCAACAGCATATGATAGCCTTTTACTCCGTCAGCTAAAAAAATACAAAGTACAAGCAGTGCATACACTAAATAACCAAAATGGCAACCAAAGCAGAAGAGCACAATTGTATTTTAAGTCTGAGCAGGATTTTTTACAAGCTCAAAAGTTAATGCTATACTATTTTAATACGAAATTAGAGTGGAAATCACATAGTAGAGAGGCAGAAAGCAGTAGTTTCACAAGTATACAACTTCCTCAAGGTACAAAAAGACTGCAAACAAACTCAAGTAGATTCTCTTGGCAGACCAATCCAGAAAGCAAAATAGCTATAGAAACCCTAAAACAGGATATCAATAAGCATGGAAATCTAAGGCCGAGATTAATTGAGGAAAATCTAGTTCCAGACAAAGAAAACTTAGATACTCAATCTAGAAGTATATTAAAGCCGTTTAAAGGAAGTGTGAATAAACCAAAATGCAAGTTTACGGGAAAGAATACCTAGTCCATTAACACGCAACGTAAAGACAAAAGATCAATTACTGATCAAGAACCAAAAAATTTGTGGAAGAAAGTAGTAAAAATAAAGCAGTCCAAGTTAACCTGTTGCAAGAAATTCTTAAAAGATTAGAATCACTTGAAGAATATCAGAATGGGAGCAAAGTTCCTATATACTCCTGAGAGGCACCACAGGCACCACATCAATTATAGGTACCCCGAATAGTAGCCAGGTTCGGATATAGCCAGTACTATCAAGAATTTCAGAACTGGCTAGGCAGATCAACATAGCAACACACAACATTAACGGGCTTAAGGTGCATAATTATAAAATAGAGCTTCTGTATAGAATATATATTTACTTCTTTCACATTTAAGGTTCGTTCTTGTTCCATCGAGTAATAATGCTGTGATATTTGCTGAGAGATTAAGATTCTTTATATACTCGATGCTTTCTGTCTCTAACTCTACTGTATTTATAAGTTGGCTCTCTACTATGTTACTTTCCTTTTTGAGATAACTGTAGGTTTCTGGTAAAATTTTCACGCATGTACTGTTGTTGGTTTTTGATACATATTCTACTCTTCCTAGTACTTTGTCTTGCTTTAATTCTAATATACAGTTGTTTTCTTTGCCCTTTGTGTTATAATCACATCCTTGACAGTACTTTATCAAAGTACTGCTTTTCGTTAGACCTGATTCTATCCAATGTTTGACAAGTACTTTGTTGTGATTCTTCTTTTGTATTCAGCCAAATAGGAGTTGATCTTTTTTCCCTTCGAACAAGATCCAGTCTCTTCTTCTTTTGTCTGGGTGAATATTAAGCAGTCTGGAGACAAGAGCTTCTTTATTTATTTCTTGTAGGTGAAACTGTGACTTTACTTTTCGTTTTTCTGCTTTTTTCAGAACTGCTTCTTCGATGGCTATATACCAGAGAAGCATTTTTCTACAGCTACTAAAACCTTTAATTGTCCTAACTTGTTGCCATGTTAACAGGTTCTTGCCACTGGAATCGAGCAACTGATTGATATAGTATATACCTAGTTTTGCTTGTGCCCTTCTACTTTTACTTTTTTGCTTAGTATCTAGCAAACTTGTAATTGTTGGTTCTGATTCTTGGATATACTAGCCATTCTCTTCAGTCCTAAATATTATATCTATTTCTTTGCAATGTTCGATTATATTTAATATGATATTGTTCTTGTATACTGAACATGTTTCATTAGCTCTTTCTTGCCAAACATTGCGTATTATGTGGTTCTCTAAAATTCTTTGCCTAATTTATACTTTGGTTAGGCTTTCTATTGTACCAGAGCTATTTAGTCTTTTAAAAAGCGATATGACTTGTTTTGCTAAAACTGTTCCTGTAAGCATTTTAATATCTAGTGTCTTTCTATATACTAATATACTATTTGGTACTGTTTGGGCAATACCTAGCTTTCTTTTTATCAAACATAGGAAGGGTTGATGAATTAAGTATAATTCTCTTTCTGACAGAGCTACCATTTGTAGGATATAATCTAGTTTTAGGATTAGAACTTGATTGTTTATATATGCCAGTTGGCTTGCTGTAGTTTTCTTTCTTTCTAATTTATGTGCAAACAAGCCCACAATCTGCTTTACTCTTTTTTTTATCTTGCTTATTTCTTTAGTGATGTGAGAGAATGTGTCTAGAAAGCGGATTTCATTAAGCTTTTTAACTGCTTCTACTACAGCTCTGCTATACTCTATTTGTCTTTCTTTGAATGGAAGTTTTGAGTTGAATGCAATTAGCTTGGACTTGTTACTATTGATTTCTATGCTATTTAATTGAAAGAACTGTTCTGCAATCTGGATCATTTGCTTAAGCTAGTCTTTGAAGCTAGCAATCTATGTCGTGTCATCTGTGTAGGCAAGAACTGCTTGTCTTATACTTTTTTCTTTACTAGTTCCTAGCAGCTCTTCAAATTGCTTTGGCATTTCGATTTTATAATCTAATTCTTTGTTTTTTTGTATTCGGTCTAACAGAGAGTCATAGAAGATTCTCTATAGTAGAGAAGAGATAGCCTCTCCTTGATCAATACCCTCTTCTGCTAAAACTTCTTGTGTTAATCCGAATGCTGTTATAATCTTTAACTTTCTGTTTGTAAACAGGTTTAGAATGAATTTGCAACATCTGTCTGGGACTTTAATTCTTCTTAAGGCTTTTTCTAATATGTTTAGGTTTATTGAATTGAATGCCTTCTTCATATCTTGAAATAGTAACCAGATTTCTTACTTATTTTCTTTTACTTCCTTGATAAGCAATTTCAGTATATGAGCTAGCTCTTCAGTGGAATTGTCTGGTAATTCTGCAAAGTTGGGACCATGTAAGATATCTTTTTCTTTAATGACTTTGCTTAGTCTCTTCATTAGTATCTTTGTCACACATTTTCTAAATACTTCTATTAATGTGATTGGTCTAACTCTATCTAGATTAAATTCCCAATCTTGCCCTTTTGGTATGAGGTAAATTTGTATTATTTTCTACTTCGCTGAAACATTGCCAACTTGTAGATATAATTTTGCAAAGTTCTTAAAGATTTGTTGAGACTTTATATCTGCTTGTTTTAATAGAGAATATGAAATTGTTGACATTCCTGGGGCTGAGTTATCTTTACTTTTCCTTAATATTGCTTGCCATTCCTCTAGTGTAATTGGTTGCATTACTGGATCAAACCAAGACTTTTGGATTCTCTTTGGGCTGATACTCATCAGACCAAAGTTTCTCAATCTCTGTGTAGCTATTTTCTTTGCCTATGAATTGCTTTTGGAAGTGGGCTTGAACTTCTTCCAAAACTTCTACCAGATCATTTAATAATATTTCTTGATCTTGATTTTGTAATAGCACTCTATCCAAGACTACTTTGTGAGATGGCCACTCTAGCAGACTGGTTAGCATTTTCTTTTGATCATTTACAATTTGTTCTGCTCTTCTTTGAATATATGCTCATATTTTTTTTTTCTTCTCCTGCTCGCTACTTGTTATTAACTTGCTTTCAATTGCTTTCCACCACAAAAGTGTATCTGTCTGCTATATGCCATCTTCTAGTATCTTGATATCTTTAATATTGCTATTTGCTAATGAGTTTATTCGCTTGATTCTTTTATTCCAATCTGCGATTTTCTCTTGCAGCCTGATACTGTTTGCTACTCTAGTTTCTTTAATTACCCTGCCTAGCAAGTATGCTGCTTTTAAGAATCTGCTTTTTTTTCTTTTGCGATTTACTCTTCTTCCAAAATCTACTATCTTGTTTGGTAGATTGTGCTGACCTGCCTGTAAAATTGTACTCTCTATAGTCTCCCATAGTTCATCGAGATCTGCTTCTAACTTTTCTAATATCAATAGGTCTGTAGGCAATGTTTCTTGTTTAAAAACTTTTAGTTGTTTAATGTTTAGTCTATTCTACAGACTTGTTCGATAACTGTTCCAATTTTCTTCTGTAGCTAAATCAAGCTTCTACACTCTTTGCTTCGTACTTGGTGTATTTCTGGTCGAGTGGTTACTTAATTGGGATAGCAAATACCATTTAATTTTTGTAAATGCTAAGTTATGATCACTACCTGTGATCACTAACATGTTCTTGATATTAGCCTTTTGTGTTATTTTCACTATGTTTTGAAATATCTATATTTGATCAATTCTTGTTGCGACTGTACTATTGCTCCATGTAAACTTCTTTTCGTGAAAGTTGAGCAATCTGTATATATCCACAAAATTAGATTCTTTAAGCCATTTATACAGTGCTAGTTTTCTAGAACTCTCTGTTTGTGATAACTTGTCTAATAATGGATCTATTGTATGATTAAAGTTTCCTATTATGATTGTAAGATCCTTTTCTTGTGTTTTACTTATTTTGTCTCAGACTAATATATCTATCTTTTTTACCATCTTTGTATCATTTGGGGGGATGTAAACCAGGATTACTACTAACTTGTAGATTTTAAAATAAAAGTGCACTATTAACATATATTCATTTGGCTTCTCTATTCTACTGATATGCTTTTCTATATCCTCTTGAACTAGGAGGCCAACACCAAAGCCTTTCTTTTTAGATTTTGACCCAATCGACCATATTTCTTTGAAATTAATATTGTCTTTTACTACAAACCCTGCTTCACGCTCTTGCAGGTTTGTCTTTGTGACACCAATTATGTTGTAATCTTTTTCTACTGCCCATTTTAACAGAAGCTCTATTCTATAATTATACACCTTAAGCCCATTAATGTTGTATGTTGCTATGTTGATTTGCCTAGCTAGTTCTGAAATTCTTGATAGTACTGGCTGTGTCCGAACCTGGCTGCTATTCGGGGTACCTATAGTTGATATGGTACCTGTGGCGCCTCTCAGAAGTGCTAAAGGCTTTGCTCCCATTCTGATATTCTTCAAGTGATTCTAATCTTTTAAGAATTTCTTGCAACAGGTCGACTTGGTCTGTTTTATTTTTACTACTTTCTTTCACAAATTTTTTTGGTTCTTGATCGGTAATTGGTTTTTTGCCTTTCCGTTGCATGTTAATAGACTGGGTATTCTTTCCCGTAAACTTGCGATTTGGTTTATTCACGCTTCCTTCAAACAGCTTTAACATACTTCTGGATTGAGTATCTAAGTTTTCTTTGTCTAGAACTAGATTTTCCTCAATTAATCTTGGCCTTAGATTTCCGTGCTTATTGATATCCTGTTTTAGGGTTTCTGTAGCTATTTTGCTTTCTGAATTGGTCTGCTGAGAGAATCTACTTAAGTTTGTTCGCAGTCTTTTTGTATCTTGAGGAAGTTGTATACTTGTGAAACTACTGCTTTCTGCCTCTCTACTATGTGATTTCCACTCTAATTTCATATTAAAATAGTATAGTGTTGACTTTTGAGCTTGTAAAAGATCCTGCTCAGACTTAAGATACAATTGTGCTCTTCTGCTTTGGTTGCCATTTCAGTTATTTAATATATGTACTGCTTGTACTCTGTATTTTTTTAACTGACAGAGTAAAAGGCTATCATATACTGTTGATGATACGTTATATATAATAGTTTTGAATTTGTTTCGCTCTTCTAAAAGTTCGATATCAAATTTGGCTGGTGTGACTCTATACGTCTTGCCTTGGTTAAGATGAACTGACCAATTTTCTCTTAATGAGGTTTCTCGCTCCTCAGCTGATGCTGTAATTTTAATAAAAGCTACCTTGCTTGTGAAGTTATATTGCCAAGCTAGAATAGATGCTCTACCAAAATACTTAAGAAATTTTTTGATTTCTGCTACACTTGTTTCTCTTGGAAGATCCCAGAGTATAAAGAAATACGAAGATTCATTTATATATTCTTTTGAAGTGAAATCTCCCTGGGTGCTCATACTGAGTTAAATATGTCTTCATGTTTTTTAACTTTTTTACTGATTTTATTTTTTGAACTACTGTATTTGTTTGTTGGGAGAGGTTTAATCAAACCATAATCTAATATGCTGACTTTATTTTGTACTAGTATGTTTTGACTGCTTTCAAACTCATTGTTAGTTGAAGTAATTGTTTCTTCCTGTTTAGTGAGATATCTTTTACGAGTAGAGCTCTTGCCATCAGTTAGTATATTTTTCCCATAATTGCTTAATAGAGTGATTGGCTTAATAGAAACAATGTCTATCAGAATAGAGCTATTTCTAACAGATTCTTCTTGAGTATTATTTGCAGTAATCATATTCCCTAGCAGGGTTTTCTCCTCATCTAAAATAGACTCATGCTTAAAATCTTTACTCTCTGCCCATTTATATCTTTCAATAACTGTGCGAATAATTGCAATAAGGCAAACATCATTCGCTCCGAGGTACTCTGCTACAAATTTATCTTGTTTTAGTGTTGTTGGCTTTTGTTTACTATAAAGCGCAAGTTTCTTCTCTCTTGATTTGGAGAAGAAGTTTCTATATTCTACAAGTGGCAGCATACTTATTTGCACGTGATGTATATTCACGTTGATGTTTGTTTGTTTACTTTAATCGCAGGCGTGTCATGTGATTGTTTGTTGTTTTTAGTGATCTACGTTACAGGGTCAAAGCCAATTTCCCAAAATTCACTTTTGTAAAGAAAATTTTTTCGAGAAGCAGTTTTTCAGCTATACGTCTTTAACCAGTTGACAGACGAACAAAAAGTACTAGTAAACTTTAGTTGATTTTCCTTGATACTTCTTTTCTCTTAGTCTCTAAAATACTGTTTAGTAGTGTATTTTACTATTTTTTGACTATTTGTCTTTAGCTCAATTTTGGTACGAGGATCTGCAGGGGAGAGTTTTTCAAACTACAGTCCTTCATAATGAAAAAAAAAATTAAATTAAACAAATAATTTTATAATTTTACAAATATATTATCGATAGCTATAAGAATATATTTGATTTATTTAAACAAAGATTATTAATAAAATTT
>CAJVPU010000634.1:0-16327 GCA_910591775.1 Dentiscutata heterogama | reverse complement strand
TCAATAATGAGAGACGTGAACGAAGCTATAAATGAATGTAATGGAGGATGTTAAAGAGCTCGAAACTAAGAAAAATAGTTGGAAATATATAAACAAATGTTAAATAGGAACTTGAAATATCATCCACGTAATTTGTCATATGTATAATTCATGACTCATAATAATTTAGTATCATCAATAGCTTTAAATATTGTTCAAAAATGCTTTGGATTCTTCACTTGAAAAACCTCATATTAGAAAAAATGTCTTTATATGAAACAGAATAGTCAGAATTTAGGAATCGTCTTTTGTCGTTTGACAATTTTTTTATAGTTTTAATAGTTTTGAAGTATTTTCATTTTATTTTCTTTAATTTTATCATTTTTGTTTTATGTATTTATGCAAATATTAAAAAAATTATTGCAGTATTGAAAATTTTTTGAGGAGGCACTTCATAGAATTTATTTATAACTCTGAACAAAAAAGTTTCATAAACTACATAATTTATAACTCAAAATAAAAGGAGTTCACAGTTATATAAAATTTTAATTAGTAAATTTTGCTCCATTTTTAGCTACATTTATTTAGATTTTGTACAGTATAAAATTCCAATAGGATTTAGGTATCCAATAACGGGTTATATCTTTTAAAGCTGAAAATTACATAATATTTAAAAATTAAATCGGTGCTATTCATGTTTAGAATGGTTAGATTGACATTTTCTATTTCTGCTTAACCAATTACAATTGAGAAGATTGTTTAGTAATTATTATCGTTATATGTAAAGTTAACATACCAAAACAAGAGAACAATTAGCAATCAAATATATCTGAAATTGCGGGTCTGACGTAACAACCTGTGCGTCATATTCACCTCAATAAAAAGCTAGTTTTAATATTATTGTCATGAAATATTAAATACACGCATTAGATAACAGCGTAAATAAAAAAAAGAAATCTTAATTCTTTCGTGCAAAATATCAAACAATAGAATCAATGTTCAAGCATACACCTAATATGTCAAAATCTCATTCATAAGAATTTTTTAAAAAAATGAAGAACTAAATCTAATCTAAAAGCAAAAACATAGTTATGTATAGCCTTATTCAAATGTTTTAAAGTAAGCGAAAATTTAATGACATAATCTTGTTCAGTAAAAATTTTATAAAGTAAATAAACCAAAATAACATATAACTCAGTTTAATTAGAATTTAAAGAAAGCAAAAACTTAATAATGTGCAATCTGCCCGAATGAATTTTATAAAACTGCCTAATAAAGAATTTTAAGGAAAACGAAGATCTAATAATGCAGGAAATCCAATAAATAAAAATTTAAAAAAATAAAAGCGAAGGCCAAAGTGAAAATCTAATAATGTAAAAAATCCAATAAATAAAGAACTTAAGGAAAGAGAAGATCTAATAATATATAACTTGTTCAATAAAAATTTAAAAAAAAAACAAAAATCCAATAACATGTGATTCTGTCTAATAAGAATTTAAAGAAAACAAAGTCCTAATAATGCCTAACTGATCTATCTAAGGCAATTTTAAAAAAAGCAAACAAATTAATGCTGACATCCAATAAAGATTTTTTGTTGGTGACGTGATCGTATTTGTAGCCGAGAATTTTCAATTTGCAAAAGCATCCACTGATATGGCAACTCCCGATGACACATTTGAGGATGTATTTAAAAACTTTGGGTTTTATTCGATTCGGTCTATCAAAGTTTTTGGTGAGATTGTTAGGCCGGCATTATGATTTTGTTTTATTAAATATAATATATAAAATTTTAAAATAATCAAATAGTTTTGCAAATAAGTGATTATTGTAAATAAAACACAGTAATGATTATAAAGTTTGTTAATATATTATCTGTTTATATTTTCAAATATTATTATACTATTACAGTATATAAAAATTTAAACTCTTTCCATAGATCCCATATAAAAAATTTTTATAGACCCATCAAATAAAATTTTATTTTTTCACAATATTTTATTAAGATAACTTGATTTTCTGCTTTAATTAAACTTGTTCTTCATTCAAAATTATATATAGTATTAAAATTCTAAAGAAACAAGTTTGAAAACTATCAAATAATGGCTTATTAGGCTATATAGAATTCTTTTGCTATTTACACAAAAACTAGATTCTAAACCTCTTCTAAACACCTAAGAAAAGTTGTGGAAAACAGTTGGTTAGCTTGTTCAACAAAATTTTCATATGGAATCCACTCGAAATATGCTATACTCTCGGTTGCAGAGATTTGAGCTTTCCTGATAATAGTATCAATAGAAGCATTTCCACTAGTCCATTTATTGAAATATTTAAGAGCCGCAATTTTACATGAAGAACACTAGCATGGACCTAGACCACTTTGTGCTTCTCCATATTCAATGCACTTTTCACAACATGGTGCTCTGTTAAACTGATACAGTAAAACGAAATCAGTAGTTGGAAAAAGAAATTCCATTTAGAAACAAGCCTAGAGAATAGACTTTTCACAAAAGCAAAAAAATAAATTTGAATTTATCTAAATTTTGTTACACAGATCATTCCAAATAGAATACTTGTATCATCATTATCAACTAACAAATAACATCAATGGTTACATACTCATCAACTTCCCAGATGAATGTTTTCTAGTATTTTAATACAGAAAGGTCCTCTCTACCAGACAGGGCCTGTACTACAGGAACATAGATAACTGATAGAAGATAACGTTAAGCCAAATGGTTGGTCTGATGCACTTTCAATTCTCTATCAGATTTAATTGCACTGATGTGGCAGCATAACACTATAATTTGACAAGTAATCAATGAGAAAAAACACCCCCTATATAGCCATTCTACTTTAAATTGCATTTATTCAATTATTACTTTTTGCCTAGAGTCGTCGACGATGGTGTCGTTATTCACTTTTCGGTGTTTTTATTTTTTTTATTTTTTTATTAGAGTTAATTCTTTTTCTCTAGTTAAAAATATGTTGCCATCGTCGTTTAGACGCTAGTTACATGCCTTTAATTTTTTATTAACTTACATTACTATTTTTTTTAAAAAAAATAAAGCTTCGTCTTTGGTGTCGTCGCTCGCATTTGGTGTTTTTTTTTTCTTATAATCTATTTCTTCTATTCACAGTGCCAGCTACATCACTATTGCTAGACGTAGTGTTCTTTTAATGTCTTCCCTTTAATTTTCGTTTTCGTTACCTGATAATCTTGAATTCTTTTTAAAATTTGTGATAATGATATGGAATTGGTATTCATTTGTTAATACTGAGTTGTTTTCTTATTTGAATTTCCGCGGTATATATAATCAACGTTAATCGATATGCTTGGCTCAAGCGTAGTAAATAACATAACAGCGATGGGCTTTAAAACAGAAATCGACATTGCATAAAACTGGACCAGTGATAATTGAATATTATTTGGATTTTAAGAAAGATAAGTAACTATTATTTTTTTGAGAGCTTTCTATTTTGCTTTTATTATTAAAATTCATTCAAATTTTCCAGGTAGCGAAAATTTAAAAAACCCGTTTTTAACATAGAGGTGTAGACATAATGGAATATCCCTGTTTAATAACATATGATTGCCCGTGATAATTAACCAATCAAACTAGAAAATGAAAGAAAATCGCTTAAGAAGCTTACAAGCTAATAAATACACACAAAAGAATTTGTATCTTACAAGTATTGCTTGAATTTTTTAAATTTATCATAATTCTTCTCAAATAAGAACCACACAGTGTTACAATGATGACGTAAAAAAGCTATGTTTTTGATGCAATATATTTATTAAGGTTCTATGTAAAAATCCCGAAAATCTAAATTCTGAAATTTAATTGTCACCTCGTGTGTTGTCGGGGTTCTAATATTTAAATTCTGCTTATGATTGGTAATTATTATTACTAATCAAGACGGGATTTGAATTTTGGATCCCCGACAACACACGACGCGACAATTAAATTTCAGGATTTGGATTTTCGGGATTTTGACATAGCGATAGAACTATTTATTAAAATCAAAAGAACTTTTGTCATGTGTGACAGAAGTTCGAAGTTACTCTTTTGATTTTAATAAATATATTGCATCAAAAATGCAACTTTTATACATAACTTCTCTCTTCATATTAACGTTAAAAGAATTATGAATTTTATTAGAATTCTATTTACCAAACTTATTAATTCTACCAAAATAATGTTTACCAGAGTTACGAATTAAATTTCTACCAAGATTATGTTTCCAGAGTTACAAAATTCAATATTATGCACTATTTTGATAATAAAAATTTAGTTCGCATTAAAGCTTAATAGCCAATTGTCAGTCTATAAAATGAGTGCCGGAGTTATACTTAATTTTGCTTGAAAATAAAATTTGATTTTGCCTTAGATTATGCCTAATAGTATATTTGAATATTTTAAATTGGCTTCAAAAATTTAACGATTCAAAGCGCATTATATTTAAATAATCACTATTAGACGTATAAAACTATATTTAATTGAATTTTATTTTCTATATTTACTTTTGCCTGGAATTTTGCGTTGAAAATTTACAGAGTTTTAGTAAAATTACGTAAAAACTTTTGTAATGCTGGTGCAATTATCATGTGACAATGCACTATTAGTGTAAAAGTTACAATTTTGTAAATTACAATGTAATAAGTATACATGTGGCCTGTCAACCAAGTAAATCAAAACTTTATCGATATGTAGTTATATAATAAAATTTCTTAACAAAAATTTTTAATAAGTAATAATTTTATAATAATTATTGCAAATTTTAAACGGATGCACAGACTTAACGGCTTGATAGTTTTGAATGAAATTTTGCAAAAACCAGCGTTACATCTTTACAAACAAAGTTACAGAGCTATTTTTTTAAAAAAGAAATTAATTAATTCTTTCTTCTTGCCTTTTTAAAAAAAAAAACAAAAAAAAAAAACAGTTTATTAAACTTTTCATGCTTAAATAGATAAAATAGCTGAATACACAATGGATAAAGTATTCACCCTAAATTAAGCTTTGGTGAAAATACACACAGCAAAAAGATTATACGTAATCAAGCTATATTTATAATAAAATTATTTGAATAAAATTTATATCAATAACCTTTTAGATAAAAATTTAAATGTTTATATATATGATATTGGACATGTTTGAAGTTAATGTTGGTCAAAGTTGAAGGTTAACGTTACCAAGATACCTTCTAAATAAACTTGTTCAGCATAAAATTTTACATATAATTACGGCTTTAAATTAGGAAACTCTTTTTTTTCATAAAATTTCTATTTACAAAATTTTAAAAAATAACCATAATATTTATTTTCAAGTAAAGACATTGAAAATCAGTAGGTTTAAATAGGGACCCGCAAGCGGGTCTCAGGTATGGCAATTAGTGGGGAACCTGTGGGCGGAACACTTAAATAGACAATGACTAAAATTGTACGTGTGGCTAATTGTACGCTCGTTGATATGTCACTATAAACCCGTATCTAATAAATAAACATGATTTTGGTAGATTTAATTCTATGAATTAATTACAACGCTGGTAAACATAATTTTGGTAGAATAAATTACATGTAATTTTGGTCATGTGAATAATGTCGACCAAAATTTTCATAGAGCTGCATGTAAATAAATATATAATTATCAGTTTCGAACGTATTAGCAGAATGCAATTTACACATATTTGTAATGTAAAGTGTAATGCCAACCCTAAGAATAACTCGACAATTTGTTAACTGTAAAAATAATTTTGGTATATATATAAATTCATAACTCTGGTAAACATAATTTTGATAGAAATAATTCATGAAATTAAGGCCACTCCAAATTGATTCTTTGTTTAACATAACATAAATATTACATAACATAAATATTTTGCAAGAGAGAATGGATAAAAAATCAACAACAACCCTAAAAAAATAGCAATTCTATTGGCTAAACAAAATATAAAAATTTTCAAAAGCAGATAGTGCAATTTGATTAGTTAAACTAGTGTTTATTTTATGTCTAAATTTTTAAAAAAATGGGGGGTTTATGTTAAACATAGAATCAAATTGGCATGGCCTAATTCACAATTCTGGTTAGGGTTGTATTATGTATTATGCAAAATTACAATAATTTTCCAACCTTACAGACAAATGTGCGTATTGTTGCTACTATTTTATTATGTATCACTGTTGTCAGGAGCACTAGTAAGTGCTTTAAAAAATCAAGAAGGCAAAGGTCAATAATGATGCTATAAAGGGGAACAAATAGACATAATCTAATCAGGTCGATCTATCATGTTTGAATATCATGCATATCTCTTTACTGTAGATTATTCTTAAAATTTTTGAGAGGAAAATGAAAATAATTTAACTATAAAAACTTTCAAAGAATTCCAATTTGGATTTCATCATGCATCATTTATAAAGCCTATTGATTCTAAAGAGAGTAATTATTACAGTAACTAAAAACGTGTTTACTTAAAATTAACCACATATATGCTTTATTAATGATGCGAAGTCTTGCTTGCCTAATATTTAAACCATTTCAAATGCCCTACCACCGTTCTCAAGTATTAAATATAATAGGCGGCTAATTTTATTAGTAAAGTTTCAAGTAATTTCGGCCAATTCTTTGATCGTCGCTCTTAGCGATATAATTTAAAATTTATAAATTACTATAAAAAATAGTATTTAAAGCTTTATAAATGGTTATTATTTGTAAAATTATATTTATAATACTTTCATAATTTTAGTAAATTCTTAATTTATAGTAATTTATCAAGGTCCTCTTAATAAAAAATTCTTGCTGCCCTACGAAATCTTTCATTCCTAGTAATATGATTTAAAAATTATGTAATTTGATTGGTTAATTATCACGGGCAATCATATGGGGTGAGTCAATAGAAATCAAGCAAATTTTTTATAATAAAAATTTTTTATAACTTTAAGCAAGAATAATTTAATAAAAACATAACCAAATTTAATAAAAATTTTTTTAAATAATTTTTATAAACTTTTAGAATTAGTTTAAAAAAAAATTTGTTAAATTTGATCAAGTTTTTGTTAAATTATTCTTGTTTAAAGTTTTAAAAAAATTTATTAAAAAATATTTGCTTGATTTCTATTGACTCAACCCCATATGTGGATTTTCCATGGTAATTATCGTGTAACCTGATGTTATAGATTATCATAAAAAAGCAACCAAAATTCAGCAGATCGGCCCGAATTTAGGGTCAGATCGGACCGGAGCTTGGCTGGCATTAAGCAATAATACTAGCAAACTATACTAGCACTATACTATAGCGAAATTAGTAGCTGAGCAATTTTACTTAATATATAGGCTGCCAGTTTATAAGTAAAAGTTGGGAGAATTTAGAAAAAATTTATCAATTCCGGCCCAATCCGACCCTAAATTCGGGCCGATCTGCTAAATTTTGGTTGTGCTACTAATCTATTCATAATAAAAAGCAGCCGGAAATTATAGTAGAACAGGTTTTTTGATATTTTGTTAACGTTAATTTAAATATATCGATATAGATAAAGTAAATTGTATGAAAATCCTATAATTGAATTGAACTTTAAATTAGAGTGGCTTTTATGTTAGCGTTATAATATATAGGGTCTTTGCCTTGAAAATCAAGTTTGGATCATATAATTTACTATGTCCCATAAGGTCATTTTCAAGGCAAAGGCCCCATATATCGTTATTTTACATTATATAAAATTTTATACTACATATAGTATAAACTAAAAATTTTTAGAATATGCTACATATAAAAAATATCAAAAAAAGTAAAATCATGTAATTTTCTATTTAGAAAATTATACATTTGTTTATATAATTCAAAAGAGATAATCTCTTAGTCAATTATCATAACCCGTTCGAATTTTCGACTTTTTTTTAGAGCATCACACAAACAAAATAAAGTTTCACGCAAGAAAGATTATCAGATATGACTTTATAATAGTGATTTTAAAGCCTGAAAAGTTTATCATACATGAGATTTTGTCAAAACTTTTGACATTACATTTGAAGTAAATAACACGTGACGATAGTGAATTAAGAAGTTTATTAGTTGTAATTGGAATTTATGATATGGTATTTTTACTGAAAAGTTTACCTTACATGAGATTTCGTCAAAACTATTGACTGATCATTATGCAGTTCATCCAACTGAAGTTTTGCATCACCTTTGAAGTAAAATAATATGCGACACTAGTGAATTACAAAGTTTATTTACTGGTTTTGATTTCTCAGTATTATTGTGATTAGACACTGAAACACGAAGAATGTTAATCTTGTAAATCTATTGACTGACCCCTTAATGCAGTTCTTCTTTTGAATTTATGTAATTGTCTTGCCGAAGTAAAAATAGATTATTGCACGAGTGAGTTAGTTATCTTTAAATCATCAATTATAATGAATAAGTATCAAATATTACGTGAATTATCTTAAATTTAAGTAGATTGAAACACGCGATTCTAAAGCTGAAAAGTTTATCTTATATGAGATTCGTCAAAACCATCATGTTTATTGACTGACCCTTTATACAGTTCATCTATTAAATTTCTCCCTCTTTAAGAAATGCACGCGATTTTTATCATTAGGATTTTTAAATTAAAAAAAAAAACAGAAAACTCATATATACCCACGATTTTTCCTTAAACAAAGACTTTAATTAATTAACATTATGACTCTGACTCCTCAATGGTGGCATTTCTACATTGATAGCTGTACTTGCAGTCTATGTTTAGACTACTGCATTCAATATAGAATACAATTAACTGACAAACAAAATCAACAAATAACTTGCTGTGAACAAGATAAACAAATAGCCTGCCATAACTCGTGGGATAATATTACAGATTATTACCTACATGTTTTAAGAAATCCTCGAATCGAGAAAATTAATACTCAGGATATAAATTTCTAATCCAATATCAATATCAACAGTCAACGCTCTCAACAAATTGAGAATCAACTTATCCAGCATAATCGATCAAATATAAATAATCAAAACTCTCAACAACAAAATGAATACTTACAACTTGTTTTCCAAAATCAAGCACTTATGACTATGATGCAAAACTATACTTCTACTATTCAAGATATGCTTATCAATACTCTTCAAATAGCGCTTTGCCATAACAATAATACTATTACTCCCAATTCTCAGTCCCCAAATAGTGATATTAACAATTCTCAAAATACACTTCAACCTTCAGATTCACCGATCAATACAACTCTTAATCAATATCAAGAATCAATCCATCAAATCAATATTTGTGATTCTTGCAAGAGGAGAAATTTTCCTGATCAAGATCTATCTTCAAGCATTAACCAAATTAATATCTGTGATTTTTGCATAAAGAGCAATTTTCCTAATCAACAAAATTTATCCATTTCTCAAATTAATAACCAGATAATTTCCAATCAATTCACTAATCAAAACTTAACTTCTAATCAAGAAACAACTACAGATCAAAATATTTCAAATTGCACCAACGAAAATATCAACTCTTCCTTGTAGAAACTTCGATATATTATCATCTTTGGTCTTACCTTTTTAGTATTAGGAATTATTCTTTTAATTATCAAACAATTATCAGTCGTATCTGCATACGAACAAATCGAAGCATTGTTCTTCACTATAAAAATAGACTTAGGTCAATTCGTTAAAATCTTGGGCCCTACTATACTTGGTGGCATCATGAATTGGATCATGAAACAAAGAAATAGCATAAAAAATTAATAATATCTTTTTCATATTGATATAGTTAAATAGCAAGTATTTTTAGTAGTACAATTGATTATAATTTTTTCTCTTTTGATTTTTCCTTTTGATTTCTCTTTTTTTTTTTTTTTGATTTTTAGTCATACACAACCCATTTAATTAGATTTTGTTCATTTCATGTCCTTAATTCGGAATTTTTTTTACTATAGTGATTTTATAATTAGCTTTTTAGATAATAAAAACTAGGTTTTCATAATAAATTTCCGAGCTTTTAAGAATGTGAAATTATGTCAAGTAAAAAATTATAAAATTATTGCTAATTGAGTTTATGTTTTATAAATATCTTTATTATCAGATACGATTCTCAAATATATGTTTTACATCTCTTATTATAATTGAATATTAGAACTTTGAGGGAAGTATATTTCGGTTATTTTTATTTATTTCATTCATTCAGATATTAACTTTTCGTGTTTTATTAATGTTATTTTAAGCAAAGTTTGGCATCGACGCTTAATACCCGCGCAGGGTATATTTTCGAACTTCGGCCTGAATTAGGCATAATTCAGTCCGAAATTGTATTTTGCGGTTATACGGTATGTATAAAAAACTATTAAAAATTTTTTTATTAAATTTGATTATTTGTTGTTGAGTTATTTATGATATAATTTTCAATAAAGTCTTTAAGAGGAGGTCGCAATTTTTCTATTTGAATTTTTTCATTTAATTCGTTCCAAACTCCATTAGAATTATACACATTTTTGAGATTTTTATGATTGTTCTCTATAAATTGAATATCTAAGATTCCTGAAAGAAGCAAATCATCATTCATTTTAAATCGAATATTATATATTATTTGACTAAATATTTTGATGATATCACTTGCACCATCATGAAATTGTAGCTGTAAAAATAAATAAATTAATAGTTAATTAATACAATAAGACAAATAAATCGATTCTAATTAACCATATACATACATTATACAGATATGCTTTTGCTTCCGCAAGTGACAAATTTGGGCATATTTCTTTTAATATATCTGACCATCCTCTAGTTCTGGCATTGCTTTCTAAATACAGTCTATATTTTACGTATTGATTGTTCTTTTTAGCCTCAATTATTAATTGAATTAATTTATCAAGTTGCTTAGATTTTTTATTCTATTTATAAAAAAAATATATTATCAATATATTTGTGGCATAAAGATAACTATGTGGTATATTATTAATTTCAAAAACACTTAATGCGAATATTAAAACACAAGAAATAGAGCTGTCATCCTTGTTATGAGTCATTATTACAAAATGAAGATCATTTCAAGGAGGATTTTGAAAACAAAATCAGATGTTAGCAGCTATTAGTTATTTAACATTAGCATTAATCACCAAATAAATAATGCTGTCGTCCTTGTATGAGATATTTTATAAAAAATGAAGGTCAAGTTCAAGGAGGATTTAAAAACTAAATCAGACATTAACAATTATTCAGATGGTGTTTTGATATTTCTTATAATAAGCACTAAGAACTTTCATCATTATGTTTATTGCCAACAGTTAAAAGGAAAGTATACTTTCTTTATGTTTTGGATATTTATTATAATATACAGAACTTATTTTTCTGATCATAGTTTCTTTGTTATCATTAAAATTAATCATGCCTTTGAGGCCAGCATATAGCCAGAAATCGTAAAGGCAATGATCCTTTTTGTTTGCATATTCAATGTAGTCTTCAAATTTCAGCATAGTGAAAATTATAAACAATTACGATTATCGTTATGATTTTGAATTTTAAATCAAAACAATGTAGATCATTTTTCCTGACTAAAATCACATGACAATCAAGGTTGGAACTAGTTTTAATTTTAAAACCAGTTCCAACCTCTATTGCAAACCTTTTCTGTCAACTCATAAATTTTTTACTTATTGCGTTATTGTCAGAATTATTTTTCTTTTGAATTATTTTATTGTAGTTAAAGTTTAATGTAGATTGTTGTAATTTGTTCACAGCGGCACGTGATTTGACAGTCCCACGGGTCTGCAAAGTTATAAATTCAAGCAAAATTAATTGTCTATATTTTAATTTAGTGGTTACTAGCGCTAGTGTAATTGTCGACCTGATCATGTGTTGATCTGCATTTGTTTACATTTAGTGATGATATAAATTGTCTCTAAAATCAGATACTTAATATCACAAAATATTTACTTCTGTACTTACTGCTGTACTGAAATGGATTCTTTAACTGAAGATTTTTTGTTCAACTGTTTTCTAACTTATCTCAGATCTTGTGAAACAAACCTCCCAAGACTCGACGACTTCCTACATTATGTTTAACATAATTCGAATAATGGAGTTTCATCTTTTCACAAAACATTAATCCATAAAGTATTTTTTACACAAATAAGAATAATAGCTTCACTTAGTAATTATTAAATTTGCTATCAAATCAAGAGAAGAAATGAAACTATATTTGGTCTTTCTAACCAAGAGTAATGTTTTTTTTAATCTATATAATAGATAAACAATCACCTAAGACAAAAAAGTTATATGAAGACATTACAAATCAATATGATAGAGATAAATTGAAAAAGCTTACACAAGAAAAGGTACTAATTAAGTTTATGTTTATAATTAATATAATTTTCCTTGATTAGATTGATGGTAGTGAGATAGCTTATTCTGAATTCCATTCGTTATATCCACTCATATATCAACATTTGAATCAGGCTATTCAGTTATCCTGAATTTATTTGGCTGCTTAATTGTTGGTCATATTTGAATCAGGCTATTCAGTTACCCAGATTCATCTAATGACCAAATAAATGGAATGAGACTATATAAATGGAATGAGACTATTAAATTTTATTAATATGAATAAATAATAAATATTAGTTAATGAACTTTATATATTAGTTTTTAAACTAATAATTGAATTTTTTATTTTTATTGAGATACAAAATAGCAATGTTCAACAATTCTGGACAGATATTACCCGCTGTGAAGAAGATAGAACCAGCAGTAGTAATGGTAAGTTTTATGTTTTAGCTTTGCATAATTTAGTTATGGTAATTCTTAATTAAAGTTAATTGATTTAATTCCTAATCTCATAAATTTTGCATCTGGCTGATTTTGTTGGGAACTGACTTCATGCGAGGACTTGGGGCAGCTTGATGATTTTGAGAAATTAGTCAATAATATGATAAAGGAATACTGAGAATTTATAATCCAAAGGATACAAGAAAATAAAAAACAAAGTATCTTTAAAAAATAGATCGAAATAATGGTTAGAAAAAAATATATTACAGATTTGAATTTATTCTAGTTATCAATTTATTTATTTTATATTTAGAAAATTTGTCCTCTCTTTACCTCAACATCCTTAAATGGCTTCAAAAAAGATTTTATCCAATGAGATATTTTTGATTCTTTTTATTGCATGATAATTGATCTTTTTCATGACTTTAATTTGTGGCACTGCGTACTTGGAACAAATTTTTCCCGGATTAACTTCGCAAGACAATTCAAGTCTATCATACTTCAAGACATTTCTGAAATTAATTATGCAACACAGCTTTCTTTTGAAAATTTCACCCTCAAAATATTTCTATTGAAAATTTTTCAGATCCAGATATTTCAAATAATTGTTTACCGTATCTTAATTTAACATTGGAAAGTGAATTTAGTGACCGAATTAAATCATCAATTAATGAAATTTTACAATCTTGGTAAGTACAATTTTAAAAATATATCTATTATATATTACTTAAACTCTTGATCTAAATTTAGGATAATTGCATGGAAAAAAGATGAAAACCTTGATGAGAAGGATTATACTCACTTGTCCTTCATATCACCTTTAAACAAATTTCTTGAAGGGTTACTAAATTATGTCACTTTACATGGATAAATATTTAATAATAAAACCTTTATACTAGTACACTTTTTGACAATAATTTTAATACATAGGCCTGAACATCCTACCTACTGTTCATATGAACGAAAAAGTCATTTTTTTGAATCTTCATTTGAAGATAGAGAAATATTTGATCTTCAAATTTTTAATCAGTTTTCTCTTGAAAGTGTACTATTGAGCGACGATTCAAAAATAACAGATGAAATAAAGGATACTATTATCATCAATAATCAAAATCCAAAAGTTTATCATCGATCTTCTAAGAATGATTATACCGTTGTTGAAAAAGAAGATTTAAAAACACCCGATAAGTATAAAAAAGGGGTCATTACATCAAAAAAAAAGTACCTTAAAAAGTTGATGTTGCTATTTCCTTTAGAATTAATAAAGAGAGAGGAGAGAAAAAATATGGATATATTTATCCTATACTGGGTGAAGTGAAACTTCCAGGAATTAATGGCAAAAATGATTACAAAAAAAATATTCAAGCCCTGAATGATAATTTTAATACGATCATTAAATATTATTCGAAAAAAGTAAACAAAGTTTCATCAAAGCTGTGTAGGCTATTTGATGGTATTAAACTGGGTGCAATATAGACGTCAGGTAGTCCAATTCATTTTTATGTTTACCCTTTGAAACTAATATTTACCAAATATTATATTTTGTGCAGAAGGAGAAATTTATCTTCTTCAATATGTAAGGTTCACAAGCCAGAACTTTGGTGTTCTAATCGATATTTGTTCAGCCAAGATTCCTTCAAAGCTAGAAATTCAGCATGCCGGTCAAATGATAGACTTTTTGTTTTGCATTAAAGTTAAGTTTTGCTGTTTTAAATGAAAAAATTTAGCTGCAATTTATTTACGAGTTCTCATATATATATATATTTTTAGTGCATGGTACAAGAATTCATTAATCAGATTAAAAAAATTGAAGAGGAAATTAAAAAAATTAATGAATATTCAGACGACAGCCTTGAGGAATTTGAAACTCCAGGGGAATTTTTAAAAAATAATATTTTAACTACGCCTTCCTCTCCAATTCACAAAAGCTGATTAGTTAATTCTTTAGATTAGAATTCGTGCTTCTCAAATAACAAAATTCTGGCTATCTTTTCGCTCTCTCTGTTTGCTGTTTTTCAAAAAATTTTTGTGATAAATAAATACATATTAAAACTATATAAATTTGCACAATTTTAGAAATTAACAAATAAAATGAATGCTAGATACTAACCCGATTTTGCAATATAACAGTCTTGTGATGAGAAATTTTATTTTTGCAAATTAAATAACAAACATGATTTTCCTGACCCATGATTGACCCAGAATGAGAGATCATTGATTTTGATTGGCTAAGAGCGATGATAATAAATTAGGCCAGAATTACTCCCGTTTGTCTTATTTATTGGTAAAATATAATTCTTTAAAAAGATTTTTAGAAATAATACCAACGAATTTTAATATATTTTGTTCGCACAATCTTGGCAAGTTCACCTTTATACGTAATACAAAAAAACGTAGGTATCAAATAAAAAATGATTATTATTTACTAACGTAATACAAATGACGTAATTCGTGATCTTTTTATTGATAATTGGTCAAGTTTATTAGTTTAGGATTAGAGTGTCCAGAATTCTGCGGTGCATAATTCTAGACACTCTAGTTTAGGATATATGTATCAATAGAACAATAAAATGATAAAATTATCAACTTTATTTTCAGAAAACAAATTTAAAATGAAGTTCCATTATCCTTACTCAACAACCAGCAAAATAAACATCAATGCAGTATAAGGAAATGATGTTAAAAGACAGAATTAAAATAAATTAAAGAAAAATAATTCTGAAACTAATAATAGATGACAACATGCAAAAAAAGTGAACAAATAAAATGCATGTCCTATAAATCCCAATTTCACAAAATAATGAGCATTAAGTCCACTTACAAGTAAGACTACAAAATAAAAAAATAGTTAATACTATACTCAAGTAAAGAATTGAATATGAATGAGAAATGAATTATATATACTTAATAAACAAAACCATCTAATGAAATTAAAATCATAAAACCATCCTTTGATACCGCATAAGACAAAAAAACCAAACAAATAACCTATAAAATCACGAGAATTTCTAATTGCGTACCGTGACGAATTTTAAGGCATAAAAATAATTAATAATGTACTCAAGTCAAAATTTTTAAATATCATGCCGAAAAATTGATTATATATACCCCCTAACCAAAATATTTTAATGAAATTCAAATAAGAAAATGCACCACTGTTAATGAATAAATACCATTTCCACACCGAAATCGCAAATCTTAAAATAAATACAAGAGCCTCAAATCTTTCATCTATTAATAATTGCAGTACTACAAAAGGACAGAAAATTATGAAATTCATATTGCAGATTGCCAAGTACGAAAAGACGTTTTCGATCCAAGATCCAAATTCTAGGACAAATGCTAATACCTAAAGACAAAAAAAATACGAATTCAGCTACAACATCAATATACAGTAAGACCTCCCTAAGTTCACCCATTTGGACCAAATACAAAAAAAAAAGAAAATGTGTACACTTGCACTTAAAGAGCGTGCACTTAACGGGCATAGAAATTGACCCTTCGAAATATCTTTTATTCTATTTTACAGTTGTTTAGACCATGTTTCGTTTATATTGCAGCAGATTGACATTTTAAAAAAATACAA
>CAJVPU010000633.1:0-16337 GCA_910591775.1 Dentiscutata heterogama | reverse complement strand
ATTTAGCAAATTTATTTAGTTAGTTGTTGAGATATTTTAATTTAAAAATTAAAAAAATTGTACTAAAAATAATTTGTCACTTTTCTATTGATGCTACCCTATATGTGTGGCTTGATGTACCCTCATTGTAACTGTATAATCTAAAGTTAATAAGTCTAATAAAAAGTCCCTGGCCATAGAGATCACCTTAACATCAAAAAAAAAAAAAAAAGAAAATTATGCTTTTAATAAAAATAAATAAAATATAAAAATAATTCTTTAATAAATGATATATAAACTTGTTCTAGCTATAGTATTAGTTTAATTTTTAAAATTAAACTAATTATTATTAAGATAACAAAATCAAAAGTATTTTACATTAGACTATGTAAAATTAATTAATTTGTTTTTATAACCTGGCCAGGTCAAATTTTGAAAACTTTTAAAAAAAAAATTTTATATATTTTAATAACTAGATAGGTTTTAAAAAAATTTTTTTGTATAAATTTTATAAAATTTTATATATGAAATTTTAAAAAAAAAGCCAGCCGGCTGGGTCTATTTTTAAATTTGATGTTATGAAAACCAAGTAATTAAATTTGTATAGCCTTATTGCAAATTATTCTAACTTTTTAAAAATATTCACAATATTGCAAATTCTAGCAATTTATTATCTTGGTAATTGTTAGTTTAATTTTGATAATTTGATTAATATAAAACAAGTATATCAGATATGTTTAAACAATATTTTTAATTTGTAAGATTGCTTTATAATTATTAAAGCTTTTTGTATATTATTAAAATTTATTAAATTTTGATTATATTGAACCTGTTTATATCAGAATTGGGCTATTATAATCTAGATTTGAAGTAGTAAAGTCATGTATTGTGTATATAATATCAGAGAGGACCAGGCCCGAGATTGTAGAAAGTATAGAAGGCTTATCAGTGGAATTGTGTATTAATAGGCTGTCAAGGTTTATGATTTTGGTATGTAAAAGATTAATTTGGGATTGAGATACTTGGAGCTTATTAACATTGAGAATATGTTGTAAAGAGTTTTGAATAATTGTATAAAGTTGATTAAAAAATGGGCACAGAGCCCAATGTAGTAGGGTACTTATTTGTTGGCATATATGACAAGTGTTTGAGTAGAGGGGGTTTTTTTTGTGTAATATATGAGATGCAGGAAGTTCATCGATAAGAAGTTTGATTCTAAATGTTTTAAGAGTAAAAGACTAAAAACTGTATGCAAAGTTAGAAACTTTTTGGTTATTATTGAAGTAAAGCCAGGTTGCATTCCAATTTATATGCTAAGAGATTTGAATCCAAGCCTGAAAATAGTTTTGTGATGACCAAAGAGCAAAGATCTTTGTATAACATATAGTTTGAATATTGTGGCATACTGGGAGTTTAAGAGGGGAGTCTTCTAAATAGAGGGTATATTAAGGATTGTAGACATTGTAAGAATTAAATATGAGAAGTTGTGTATTAAGATGGTTGCAAGCTAGTTTATCAGCTTTATTGTTAAATGTGTTGTTTTGGTGTGTTTTAACCTTGTGAAAGGTAATTTGAAGATTGTAGGATTTAATAAAATTGAGAAGAGTATTCCATAAGGGCCAGTAGGGTAAATTTAAAAAGTTGGGGCTATTTGTTTGTTGGGTTAAGTTATCATATTTAGATATAACAGATTGGGAGTCTGTAAAGATTTGGATATTACAGTTTCTAGGTGCAGTACATATAGCGAACAAAATAGCAAGTAGCTCTGCCTTGAAAGAGCATAGCCATAGTGAGATTTGTGCTTAAAAAGTATAGAAAATATTGTTGTTATCAACTTGTAACCAACCAATTTCCATAGAGCATTGGAGGTTTTCAGATTGAATAGCTGATCTATCTGTATAGAATGTAAGATTAGTAGATAATTGGTTGTTGTAAGCAATTTTTTGAAGAGTATCAAATGTGTCGTTGATATAAAAGAGGGGAGAGATTTGTAAGGTATGTATAATAAGATTGGAAGGTCTTGGGACAGAGGTAACTTTAAGTTGTTTAATTGAATAAATAAGGTCAAGGGGTTTGCGTTAAAGTTAATCAATTTATCTAAGTTAAATCTGTCTAGAAACTTAGTGGCCTGACTTGTAGGGATGAGGATAGTACATTTATTATTAATAAGGTTAGAATTAAGTGAACAGTTAGAGCATAGCTTGGATATTATGTTGGGTATTGGGTATAATGGTGTAGGGTTGGTTGTAATATTGCCAGTGATTAATGAGTATAAAGCCAGAGTTTGTAGATTGGCAACGAGCTTTGCCAATAATAGCTTTGTTATTAAGTATTGTAATAAGCTATGACTTGAAGTGCTTTAGAAAAAGACCAGTATTGTAACTATAATAGTTAGCTGGTGACAGATTAATTTGAGGAGAAATTATATGATCATAAGGAGAACTTATAATAGAATTTTCAAGCAGTTTGAACCATTCTGAGATTTTGGCTTTAGAGTCTTGGGGAAATATGCTTCCAGTCAAGAATACAGAAGTTATCAGTAGTAGTTAGTTGGTCGAGGAAGAGAATATGGTGATGTCTTAATTGTTTTTTAAAAGTAGCGTAATTAGAATAAAATGCCAGGATAGATTCAAGTATAACAGAACCCTCTTGAATTATGAATAGTATAGATATACAGAAGTTGAGGTGAATTGTCCAGTTGAGGAATTTAAAAAGTTGTATAATTTTAAAATTGGTTGTAAGTCTATTAGGACCATTGATAATAGGATTAGGGTGAGATAAGATACTAGTAGAAGACCAAAGATTAAATTGGAGTTGTTGAACGTGGATTTGAGTAGATATACCAAGAAGAGTTTCGCTATTAAGCTGTTTAGTAAAGTTGGGAATGTGATGTTGTAGTTGAATATCCCAGATGTTTTTGATATTGTATATCTGTAGATGAAGAAGGATACTAGTGGGGATAGTGAGGCAGAGTTTGGCTTTATGTTTGACAAGATTGATATGTTGTTTGAAAATTTTGTTGCAGGCTGATTGGCTGAGAATGATATTATGAATTCTGTATTCAGGTATAGGTATAATAACAGTATTGATAATGTATTTAGCCTGGGTATCAGTTATTTGTTTAGTATTAGCAATTTTAACTAACTGAAAGGATTCGGACAAGATAAGTTATGTTTGTTTGATATATTTGTTGTCAAGAGTAAACCAGCAGCCAAGAAACTTAAATGGCTGATTGGCTGACCAGAGAGGAAGGGTTTTATTATTAAAGAGGATAGAGTTGTAGGTATTTGGTTTTGCATTAGATGTTAAGATAGATTTAGAGGGGTTGATTTGTATATTGGCTATATTATAAAAAGATTCAGCAGCAACAAGGATGTGAGATAGTTCTGTTTAGCTAGATGCAATCCACAGGGTATCATCCATATAGGCTAGCACTAAGATATTAGTTTCAAGTTTGTTTGTGGAGAAGTTTTTTAAGTTGGTTGGCCATGAGATGGAGGTAGTATAGCCAGGAAAAGTTGAATGGATATAAGAGATAAGAGAGTTATAGTAAATTCACCAAAGCAAAGGAGTGATGGTTTCTCCTTGATCGATACTATTTTGAACCAGATAAGGAGGCGTAAATCTGTAAGAATATTGATAAGGGGTTGAGGAAGAGAGAGGCAGTAGAGAGAGTGTTTAAAGAGATTGAAGTTGACAGAGTCATATGCTTTACTCATGTCTTGAGATAAAAGCCAAATTTCTTTGTAGTTGCAGTTGATGTCTTCAATAAGATTATTTAGAATATGAATCAGGATAGAAGTACTATTGCCTGGCAAGGTGACATAGTTAAATGGTGAGAGGATAGGATGTTGTAAGAAGACTTGGTTAAGTCTATTAGTGAGGATTTTGGTATAAATTTTTTTAACATGTTCGATTAGGCTGATTGGGTGAGTAAGATTGAGATTTCCATTAAATGCATTGTTTTTAGGTATAGGGTAGATTCTTCCATACTTCCAAAGTTTGGGCATAGAATTTTGAGAGAGGCAACAGTTGAAGAGTGTAGTAAGAGCAGTAATACAGTGGTAGCTAAGATGTTTGATCATCTCATAGCTAATGCCTGTTGGTTCACAAGCCTTGCCATTAGGAAGTTTAGAGATTATTTGGAGGACTTCTTCAGTGGTAATTGGCACTGTAAGTGGGCTGTACCAATTGGTGTTGATATGGGTCAATGGTTGGTAATATTGTTTCCAAAAATTGTCGAACAGGATTAAGTTGATAGGTTTGTGCGCGGTCCAGTTATGAAAGTGTATTTGGATATGTTGTTTGATAGAAGTTGGGTCGGTGATGAGTTGGTTAGAGAGTTTGATATTAGTGAAGTGTACAGAAGGTTGGAAGTGATTAAGAATACTGTTTATAGCTTGAGTAGGCTTAGAAACAAGAGTTTTACATCTTCTTTCTGATGCCTGATTAATTTGGTGTCAGAGTTGGAGAGAGTGTTCAAGATAATAAGCATGATAGACTTGTTTCCAGATAACATAAGCATGTTGGAGCCAAGATTGAATTGAGGTAGAGTTGAGTGAGTTTAAGGGTTGGAGATCACAGTTAGAGTACGTGTTGATAATTAGGATATGTGAGTTGATGTGAAGGAGATACAAGTTAGAGTTGTTATTGTTGAAATTTTTGTGTATAATTTTAATAAGATAACCAAGTTTTTTAAGACCAAGGTGGAGTGCAGTGCATTGAGAGCTATATTGATGATTGTAGCTACGTTTTCGAGATATTTTATTAGGAATAGTTTTGATAGCAGCTTGTATAATGCAGTGTTGCAGCTTGTGCCAAGTAGTATCAATACTCTCATGAGTATTAGAGGTAAGAAGCACATGACTTTGTTGGATTAAGTGTGTAGTAAGCTCAGAAAATTTAAGCCATTGATTTGGGAAGGTAGATTTGTAGTCAAAGATTCTTCGACTAATATTGGTGTGAAGATGAGGTGGTTTACTGTAAGTAGTGATTTGAACTAAGAAAACTTTTCTTAATCGGTTAACTGAGCTGAATTATTTTATTTAACCGGTTGTCAATTGGTTAACAGAAATTCTCAGAGCTTTGCTCAAATGTTTGTCTCAACTTGGTTATCTTTTATTTTCTTTCCGGAACTTTTCAGAGCCTTTGCTCCCTCCTTATATCATTTTCATACTATATTGATCCTGCCAACCAATTACCTAATTCTCAACCAGATGAACCGATTAAGAATTTCCTTAGCCAGTCAACCGAACTTTATTCGGTTCA
This sequence comes from Dentiscutata heterogama, assembly GCA_910591775.1. Taxonomy (NCBI): domain Eukaryota; kingdom Fungi; phylum Glomeromycota; class Glomeromycetes; order Diversisporales; family Gigasporaceae; genus Dentiscutata; species Dentiscutata heterogama. The sequence goes on along the minus strand of CAJVPU010000633.1, from coordinate 11,090 downwards.
GGTCGATTAACCGATTATAGGCCAACCGATTCAAATCACTAACTGTAAGTATTAGGAAAGGTCCAGAAGGTAGAGAGAATTAGATGGTCGCTTAAAGTGCTAGTTTTGCTATTGTCAAGATTGTAGTTAAGAAGAAATTGTATATTAAAGGAATTTGATTAAATATAGTTAATTCTGCTTGATTGTGTATTGTTCGACCAAGTAAAATGTGTATTGTGGAAGTGTGCTCCAATATTAAACATATTGAAGTGGTAGAGAAAGTTGATAAGTTTGTATTTGAAGGAGGAGCTGGATGTAGTATCATATGTGTTGAAGTCACCTAGTACAATGGGTTGTAAGTTGTGTTGCTGGGCTTGTGTAATCCAATTGATTACAGTGTTTTAAGTTAGATTTCGTCTAGTGGAGTCTGTTGAGGAGAGGTAAATTGAGATAATACAGAGTTTGATATTGCTTTTGAAGAATATGTCTAGTACGATTGCTTTACCAGGGTGTGTGAGACAGCTATGGATATAAGGCTTAAGATGGTTGCGAACTATAATAGCTGCTCCTTCCATAGAGCTGTCAGAGTTAGCCCAGTAGTATGTATATAGGTTGTTGTTGCAGAAAGAAAGTTGGGTTCTGTTAGAGATCTTGGTTTCAGTAATGCTGACAATAGAGATATTATGATTAATACAGTAGTCCTGCCAGATTTGTTTTTTGGAGGCTATATTAATGCCTCTAACATTGTGGGTAGCGATAGTAAGATGTAGATTACGATTGCTAGATTGGTCTGAGTTACAAGGTGGAAATATAGATTTTATAGAAAATTTGTAATAGATTGAGTATTGTGAGGGAGAGAGTATAATATAGCTAGAAAGAATAGTGTCAGAAGTATCAAAATATATATGAGTTTCAAGAGTTATGATGTTGATAAAGATTTTGTAAGGTTGAAAGAAGTGGTTTTTAAGAAGGTGTTAAAGAAATGACTTGAATGTTTGAGAAGATGAAAGTAAAGATAGGTTGTGTTTGTTAAGAAATTTATTGAAGCATGTCTCCTTAATAGGATGGGGTAAATTGGTAATTGAGAAGAGAGAAGTATCTTCTGCAAAATTGCTTACTATATGCCCAGCTTTTACGGCTATGCAAGAGGCCAAGGTCTGCTCAGTACATTGAGTCTGACTGTCATATATTAGCTCTTCCACGTAGCTTCTTGAGAAGTTAAATATTCTTGCTTATATAATTCAAAGTCTTCTAGTATAATAAAAGTAGGTTGCTTTTTTTTAGACTATCTTTGCTTATAAGAAGTGTCAATTATAAGTTTTATTTCTTTCTAATACATAATATATTGGTGTAGAGAATATGAAGTAGCAAATACTACTTCTATATTAATAAAAATAGTTCTATTTTAAATTTTAACAAATAGATTTCTAATAATATCAAGAGGTTAAGAAATAATTTCTGTAATAGCTACAATTAAACTTCTTTTATTTTCAATTCTAATTCTTTTACAACTTTGTAAGCAATTATACTAACAAAAACTCTACTATTGATAATAGCAGAGTAAATATGATCTTTTAAATCTACAAAATATTTAACAAAAATAATATTATTATTGTCTTCAATAGTTGGTTTAGTATTTTTTCAGTTTATTTTAGTAATATAGATGATAAGGGCTATATAAATAAAATAGTTGTTTAGAAATCTTTCTTAATTATTATTAAGTAGTTTGGAGTTAGAGTTAGGATCTGATGTTTCTGCTATATTTATGTTTTGGTAGTAGAGTAAGAATAAGCAGTAAAATCTAGATCTTCATTTTTTTTAGCTTCTATTTCTAAATCTACTTCTATTCTAAGAATAGTTTCTATCACTGCTTCTACTTTTATATCTTTTACATAATTGACTTTTATTTTTAAATCTTCTATAATTATTAAATCTATTGTTATTATAGATGCTGCAAAAATAGATTTTTAAAAAAAGCTTATTTTATTTTCATTAGAGTAAATTAAAATTTTTTATAAGAAAGAGCAAATCTAATTTATATAATTATATTTCTTATAATTTTATCTATTCAAAAAAAGTATCAAAAAATTTCATCTTTTAAGTAAAAGTAAGTCAAAACAATTTTATCATCAAATTTTAATTTCAGATTTTAAAGCCAAAATAATTTCATTCTTATCTATAATTGTTATAGTTGTTTCTTTAATTATAGGTGTTATTTCTATTTCTTTTGTTGATTCTATTTCTTTCTAATTTTCTTTGATAATAGTTAACTATATAATATTTCTTTTTATTACAATAGTAATAAACAGTATTATTCTTAAATAGGCTTAGCCTTGTTTCTGCAATATAAGCTAGTTTTTGTTGTTTTTGCTAAGCAAGATTAATACTTAATTAAGCAATTTGGTCTGTAAATTAAGTAATTGCTTCTTTGATATTTGTTTTTGGTATAGTAATATGTTTTTTTGTTTCTTAATTTTTAGCAATATTCATAATATTATCAATATTATCAAGACTAGCTACTTGTAGAAATATAGCATATACAGATTATAGTTCTTGAATAAAATATTGTTAAATAAATACTGAAGGTAAATCTTCTATCTTTTGGTTAAAATTTTTGAACTTTGCAATATAAATATCAACTAAATCACTTTCTTGTTTGAGATTGAAAAATTGTTGTTACTATATAGCTTTTTGTTAAGTAGTACAAAATTTAGTTTTAAATAAAGATTTAAAACTAGTATTTTGGTTTGTATTATTATCATAAGCTATAAGTTAGAGATTAATATATTTATAAATCTATTTATTAGCAATATCTTTCGTATATACCTTAGCCAATTTAAATTTTTTAGCTTCACTCCAATAGTTAGCTTTTATAGTATAGTTAAAACTCATTTAACCAATTTAGTAGGTCTTAAATACTATTTTTTGTAAAAAATTCTATCATCTTAATAAAGCTCTTTTTACTAGTTCATCCTTCTTGTATAGCTTTAGCAATCTGGTTATTGCTTAAGCTATAGTATCTATTTCTTTAGTATTTATTTGTTCTTTGTTATTAGGAAATGTTTTAATATTTTTTGGTACTTTTATATTTTTTGATACTTCATTATTAGCAATAAGATTATTTATTATCAACAGGTACTTTGTCAAGTTTATTGTTATCAACTAGTTTCTCTAGTTTGCCATGAATAGTATCAAAATTAGAGTTTCTTTTTTGGATTGAATTAGATAATTTAAGGGTTTTAAAAATATTGATCACTTTTTTGGTTTATATTTTTATCTTGTAAAAGATTTAAAAAGCATGAAGATAGAATTACAAGTAAAGTATAGGCTATATTATTAAGTGAAATTTCTTGAAATTGATTTGGGTTTAATTAATAAATTAAAAATAACTAGGTTAAATTCTATTATAAGTATTATAGATAATTAATAAATCATGTCTTCTATATAAAGATTGATAAAGTTAATAAGGTGTATTATTATGTTTTCTTCTATTACTACTATAGAGATTTAAAGTATTTGCAATTTGTTAAGTAGTAATAGCAGTTACAAAATTAGAGTTGATATAAGTAGTAATAGCAGTGTTTTATTAAGAAGTTTGATAAATAAATTGTTCTAAAATTTGAGAAAAATTTTAGTATATAATAGATTTAGTATATAATCTTCTATAGTTAAAATTATCAATATAAATATCATAGTAATTTTTGTCAAAGTATTGAATTTTAGGAATTTCTTAAAAAGGTGTATATTTAATAAATAAGGTTGCAACAATATCTTTTGCACTACTAATATTTGCTTTGTATTGACAACTAAAAATAATATTTCTAGTAGCAATTTGAGCAGCCAATAATTTATATATTATTATTAATTAGTTAAAATTGTTCTGAGTAATGTGAATATAAGATTTAGCATAATAGCTAGTAGAGTACCAAGTTTAAAAAATACTAAAGTCAAGTTAAGAATTAATATAGTTTAGTTAAAAATACTCAGTACAAGAAAATTAGATGTGTTAGTTTAAAGTATAGTGGTAGCAAGAGCAGAGTTAAATTGATATTATGTTTAATAATTAACAATATTTTGATTATAAAATTTTGTTACAGAATCTCTTATAAAAAAAAATAATAAACTTTAAATAGTTTAGTAGTAATGCAAATAATAAAAAAATTATCTTCTAGAAATAATTATAAATATATTAGTAAAATAATAATGATAAATAGAAATATATATAATAATAAGAATATATATATGAAAAAAAGATTTAAATAATTATAACAAAAAAGTAGTGATATCAAATAACAATTTTAAATTTTTAATTTAATTTAATAATAAGAATAATTTAAATTTTACTAAGCTAGCTACTTGCAAAAAGTAAAGTATAAACTCTTCAAGTTTTAAAAAAAATATAGATTAATAGTTTTATATTTTTAAAATAATTTAAATTTTAATTACTTTTTTAATAGTCAATTTTGCAATAATTTTCAAAAGAGTAGTTTAGTTCAAAGACAATTTAAAAGAAATAGTTTTTAGCAAGCCTTAATAAAATCCTTAAAGATTTTATACTTTTCTACTAGAAATTTCATCAAGAGTAGTTTTTTTAGGTTTTAATTTTTACAATTTTTTTTGAATTTTTTTTTTTTCTGCTAAAAAGTACTAAAATATTACAATATTATAGCTTTCTTAGTATAATTATAGCAAAATAACAAAATTACTCAATATAGTAATATACTTTATAAATATATATTAAGTAGATATAAAGTATATACTTTTACTTCATAGCAAGAGACAAATAGTTCAAGATAATAATAGTTTATTTATAATAATATTTATTAATAACAAATTTATAGTAATAACCTTGTCTGTAAAAATTACTTTAAATAATTGTCTAACTATATAGATACAGATAAAGATATTATTATATATAAAGATACAGTTAGACATCTCTAAATGCATAGCCTTGGGTAGCTAATAAATATTGTATTTAGAAAGATATTGCATTTAGAGAGGTAAAAATCTATAAGTGTCATATAAGTTGAGGCCAAACATGACTATGTATTTAAAGAGACTATATATTTAGAGAATATGCATTTAGTAAGGTCTGACTATATTTAGAAGTAGAAACACTTGGAGATACTGTTGTAAAGACACTTAAAGGCACTATTATAAAGATACTCAGAGGCACTATTGTAGAAGTATTGTTGTAGAGATACTTAGAAATATTGTTATAAAGGTACTCAGAGATACTATATATTATAGAAGTACTTAGAAATACTCATATTATGTACTTGCAATATCTAGCCATAGTACTTACTATATCTTATTCTCCAGCCAATAAAATATTTTCTGTATTTAATTAATTAATATATAATATAATATAATAATATAATAATAACTACTAATAACTATAATACTATGATATAATAATATAATAATATAATAATAACTACTAATAACTATAATACTATGATATAATAATATAATAATATAATAATTAATAAGGATTATTTTTTATATACCTCAAGTTTATTATTCATATCCCTCTACAGAGTTGACTTTTTTTTTAGACTTTGAGCAAAGATATCTTAGTAACTACCAGGCCAAATTTGACAACAATTTTTTTTTTAAATTCTATAGATTTGTAGAATTCAAACAAAAAAAAGTTTATTGAATTTGGCCTAGTAGTTGCTAAGATATCTTAGTATAAAGTTTGAAAAAAATCAAAATATCTATTAAAGCAAACTACAAATTTTTTTTTAAACTTTGTATAAAGATATCTTAGCAACTACCAAGCCAAATTTGATGAACTTTTTTTTGTTTGAATTCTATAAATCTATAGAATTCAAATAAAAAAAATTATCAAATTTGACTTAACAGTTACTGGATTATATTCACTCAAAGTTTTAAAAAATTCAAAATATATATCAAAACAAAAGCTATATCAAAATTTTTTTCTAAACTTTGAGTAAAAATATCTTAGCAACCATCAAACCAAATTTAATGAACTTTTTTTTATTTAAATTCTAAGAATTATAGAATTCAAATAAAAAAATGTTCATTAAATTTGGTTTGATGCTTGCTAGAATATTTTCATTTAAAGTTTAAAAAAAAATTTTAGTACAGCTTTTGTTTTGATCTACGTTTTGGTTTTTTTAAAACTTTGAGTGATGATAATCTAGTAACTATTAAGTCAAATTTGATAAATTTTTTTTTATTTGAATTCTATAGATTTATAGAATTCAAACAAAAAAAAAGTATCAAATTTGGCCTAGTAGTTGCTAAAATATCTTTACTCAAAGTTTAAAGAAAATTTTGTATAATTTGTTTTGATAGATGTTTTGATTTTTTTCAAACTTTGTGCTAAGATATCTCAGCAACTACTAGGCCAAATTCAATGAACTTTTTTTGTTTGAATTTAAAAAAAAAAATATTTGTTAAATTTGGCCTAGTAGTTACTAAGATATCTTTGTTCAAAGTCTAAAAAAAAGTTAAATCTGCAAGAAAGTTTAAATAATAAATTTGGAAGGTATAAAAAATAATCCCCTAATTAATAAATAATACAATAATAGAATATTTTCTATATTATACTATGCTAGTATTACTTTATATTATAATTTATCTTGTAATAATACCAATAGTAAGTTAATTATTATTATCTTTTATAACTAAAGCTTTTGATTCTAGTATTTCTCTTTATAAATAAAAATGAGTGTCCAAGTAGAAAAGAGTCTTAGAAGTTTTCAAGTGTACTAGTGTAGTATATAATAAAAAATACAATAAACTTCTAGTTATTATTTATAATAATATTATCAAATTAGTTAATATAAATTTAAAAGTTCTTATGGGTGTGGCAACTTAGTAAAGTGGTGGAGTTGTCGCATCTCCAGATTGCAGGTCTAGAGTTTGAATCTCACGGATGACATTTTCAAAAAATAGCCCTGTGATACGATTAATAGCTATTACTATCAGTTGGATCCTAATCTGTAATCTTGGTCATACCATCTTAAATGGGAGCTTTGGCGCAATAAATCCAAGAAACCAGAATAACCGAAAACCTATTTGGCAAGTCCTAAGTTGGAAAGTAGTAATGATCTTTGACAGTGCTACAGGAAGACTAGATTTGAAACTGGAGACCAAAATTGGAGAACTGAGTAACCAGGTTCTTAAGTGGGGGGACACACTAGCTGAACCACCGGCCTGCGACTAGAGGAAAAGAACTTGTACTTTGAAAGCATGTACCAATGGAAGGAAGACTATAAGGCACCTAGAGCCTGAGCAGACCAACCCTTTTGGGTTGCTGCTAGAAGTAAGGAAAAGACTGGTAAGAAATCCAGAAAAGAAGGCAGTTGAAATGTAGGTACTGGGACTGTTGTGAACCTTGCAAGAGCAGGAGTACGTAAGTAGGAACTAATTAGGAAGGTTGTGGCTTGAGATATGGATCAGGTTATAGCAGTATCTGAAAGAATAGTTTGAGATATGAACCCAGTGGTGGCAGCACAACATGTACTAATTGGAAAAAAGTTATTGAACATGCAGGTAAGCACATGTGTGGGACATGTACTGCTCTGTTAGGTTTACAACAAGGATAAATACCTCAATATGGTTTGGCTAAAGTCTTAGAGTCATTCACAGCAATGGCTAATCTTATATGAGTATTAGGGTAGAGTATATTACAAAAGTGGTAGCCAGAGGATTTAAATGGATAACTCCCTAGTTGGGTTATAGATATGGTAGCTAGAGTGAAATCTAGAGCAGACTATTTAAATAGACAACTAAAAGTTGCATATATAGCTAGTCATACTCTTGTTAGAAATAACCAAAGAGCTTAAATAGGCAATTTTCTAGTTAGATTGCAGGTATAGTGGCTAGTGTAGAACCCAGACAGACTATTTAAATTAGACACTCAAAAAGTATACATATGGCTAGTTGTATTTTCATAAAACAGATATAATATTATAACTACCTGAATAAAGCTTATACCAATGGCCTAAGTGGTCACCTTAATATAAAAAAAAAAAAAAAAAAAAAATTTTAAAAGTTCTTGATACTCTTCAAAACAATACTAAAATAAATACTAATAACTAAAAGTATATTACTGTATTTGTTAGTAATAAAAAGAGTATATCTCAAAAAATGAAATATAGGTATAATATTATTTTTTTATGCTTTTGAAAAATAGTATTATTTACAGAATGTAGTTTGAAGTGTCTAGTTATATGTGAAAAAACTTGTAATAAAAATTGGTAATTTTAATAAGAAAAAATTAATAGAATATCTGATTAAAAAACATAATATCAAGAAAAAAAATACAAAAAAATTATATGATTTGGTTAAAAATTGTATTGTAGAGCTAAAGACTATAAAAATAACTTCCTAGCTAAACAAATCTTTAAAGGTAGAATTAAGTTTATATTTGTATCAAATAAATTTATATAACTCTGCTTTTTATTAGTTTTTTTTTCTTTAGTTATTAAATAGCAAGTTTTAATCAAAATTAAAAAGAAATTCAAATCTGCAAAACTTCTTTCAAATAATCTATATTTTTTTTTTTGGTGTTAAGGTGACCTCTATGGCCAGAGGTTTTTTATTGGATAATTAACAACTTTTACAATTATGATGAGAGTACAACTAGCCACATGTACAACTTTTGGTTATCTATTTAAGTAGTCCACCCGAGTTCTACACTACTACCATACCTGCAATCTAACTAGGAGATTACCTATTTAAGCTCTCTGGCTTTTACAAGTGAGAGTGTGACTAGCCATACTTGCAACTTTTGGTTGCCTATTTAAGTAGTTTGCCCAAGGTTTCACACTAGCTACCATACCTGCAACCCAACTAGAGGATTATTTATTTAAACTCTTTGGTCACAACTGGCCTGTCATTTCTTACCTAACCAAGATGTAACTTACTATTCATATGCTAGATTTTGTGATACCTATAGATTTCACACCCTACCTTATCCTCAAGATAAACCTAACAGAGTGGTACATGTCTCACACATGTATTTACCTGCATGTTTGGTAACTTCTTCCTAATCTAATACTTGTTGTGTTGCCGCTACCAAGTTTATATTTCAAGCTATCTTTTAGAATACTGCTGTAACCCGATCTATATTTCAAACCACAACCTTCTTATTTTAGTAGTTGTTACGTATACTTTTGCCCTTGTATTTGGGTTTGCACAACTCCAGTACCCACATTCAAACTTTTCTTCTTTTTTGGATTCTTTATTGGTCTCTCTCTTACTTCTAGCCGGCAACCTGGAAGGGTTGGTTCACCTAGACTTTAGGTGTCTATATAGTCTTCCTTTCTTTGATACATACTTTCAGAATACATATCCTTTTTCTCTAGTTTTGGTGGCCTGGTGGTTTGGCTAGTATATCCCCCACTTAAGAACCTGGTCGCTTGGTTCTCCTGTCTTAGTCCCTGGTTCCAAATTTGGTCCTCCTATAATACTGTCAAAAATTGTACTACTTCCCAACTTGGGACTTGCCAAACAGGGTTTCAGTTCTTCTAGTATCTCAGATTTATTATGCCAAGGTTCTTATTCTAGATAGTGTGTCTAAGATTACAGATTTCTAGATCCTACCGATTGTTGAATAGCTGTTAACCATATTACAAAGCTATTTTTCAAAAACGTCATCTATGGGATTTGAACTCTAGATCTGCCATCTGAAGGTGTGACAACTCCACCACTTTACTAAAAATAATCTATATTATAAAATAAAAAAGAGTATTATTAATAATTTACTAAATGTCTGATCAAACTCTTTTTGCTGATTGTCAAAACCATTTTTGGAGCAAAAAGAAAAATGAAGCTAAAGCAAAATTCTTTTAAGACAACAACCAGAACAGCTCTAAGATAAAAGACAGAATAGTTAAAAACAACTTAAGCTTTTTAGAACAAAATTTTATTTTATAGCCACAAAAGCCTGCTTTTTAGAAAAATTCAAATTTTCGTTAAAGTTTTAGAAAAATTTTTTCAAATTTTGGAGATTTTATCTTCAACCTTGTACTGCAGATCATAAACTAGCAAAACAAACAAACATGTCCATTCTGGGCAAATAAACAATCGATTTAAACTCGATTAGATAATCAATCAACACAACAAACAATCACACGTAAAAATAAACAACAAAACAAACAACAAAACAAGTAATATACGTGAGATGCTAAAACTTAGTATATATAAAAATTTTTTTAATAAGTTAGAAAATGAAAGATTTGCAGTAAGAGAAAAGCAGAATAACTTCATCTGGAAAGAAGATAGAAAGGTTGCAAAATATCTCGGCATTAGTAAAACTTGCCTCATCTCAATTATACACAATGTGCTACAACAACTAGATTTCGCACAATACAAAAAAGCAAGAAAGCAAAACTTACTAGAAGAAGAAAAGATCCTTCTAGAGTTCCCAACAAATAGTACAATGCAAGTAGACAATACAGACAAAATCTTTCTCTGCAAAACAATACTAAAATTAAAGCTGAACCCTCTATCATGAAAGATCTAATTATGCAACCAACCAAAATATATAAAGCAAATAACAATAGTACAAATCTCAAAAGAGATGATATAACACAATTTAATGAAAAAGAAGTCAAATTAGAACCAATTCCTATGGAGACTTCCTTAATAGCTCTGGCTATTGAGATTAACAATATTATCTCTAATATAGAACTAGAATCACAAGACAATCTATATAAGTGAAACTTTATAGAGCAAGAGCCTCTTCTTTAAATTTCTAAAAAACCAATTAGAAATATACAAAAGCACATTAGTACAAAATAAATGTAGCACTCTAGATTATGGCCTCAATGATCTTATTAAAGAAGAATCTCAAGACAAAGCAGAATCTACAGCCTAATTAACTTGCAAGAAGCCCAAACAATATGAAGATATATACAATTCAAGTTGGGCTCCAAAAAACAAAATTATAGATCAAGAACATTCTTTCTCTCCTATATATTTTTTCACAATCTGGGACTTGTCAAAAGAATTAAAGTCATCTATAATTAAGACATACTTAAAATTTTTTGGCACAGCAACTATACTAGCATGGCAACAAAATTTTAGAACAAAAGCAGCTTATATTAAAATTTTGCCAAACTCAGAACAAA